>JAAAKG020148942.1:0-10153 GCA_010014905.2 Druon quercuslanigerum | reverse complement strand
TTTTTGGGGTAACCGATGAAAGATTGAGAAAAAATAGCCGTTTTCATTGTGTTACCTTCCTAAGTCAACGTGTGGATATAGTGTAATCCTATAGGGAATCCCCTTTTAGTCAGAAATAATGCATGGAATTTGATTATTTGGGGGGTATCAAGGGGAGTTTTAAAATAATAATTGAAGAAAATAAACTGAATAAGGAAGAAATTCAAAAAGTACTCTATACGCAAGAAAACATGGTTTCTAATCATTTTCACTCACCAAATTCCCCATTTTTGCTAAGAAGTTTCCCAGTGGTAAATATCAAGTTTTTTCTTGTCAGAAGAATTTTTTGAACAAGAATAAGAATTCAAAATCAAACAATTACTAGCAAAAAAAGCTTTGACAATTGTATTTAATTATATTCAGCTCTCTTTAAGTCCTCGGGGTTACAAAGAACTGTGATATCTGCATACACATAAATTCGAATAATTACTTAGAACATTAAATTAGATACTTTTAAATTGAGGAAAGCTTAATTCAGCAAATTGAAGTAAAACATACTCTGTTAAAAATTGGTGATGAAAACTTTTACTACATGTATTGGAAGTTTATTTCCGAAACTCAAGGTAACACTACAATACATAATGTTGTTGTTTCCAAATGCTGTCACTGATATGGTACCACACATCTATTGGAATTTTATAATAAAAGTCCAGTAGACAGTAACACTTTTGTATCATACTTGCGGTTACGTATCTGGACACCTGTTTAAGTAAAAAATTAAAAACAAAAATAATGTATATCATTTCTCAGAACTCTTGTTCCAGTTGTCACCGTACCTTAGCAACGAGATATCTGATAATGTATTAGGTTCTTGGCGTAGTCAATTAGTAACTCTCCAAGAAATACAAAAAATGAAGATCCATATCCTGAAACCAAGACGCGAACAAGGGGAAACAGCAGAATATTCTTCGTAGTAATCATTTCTTCATTGGAAAGTCTGGAACTTCTTACACGATCTGGAAGGAGCTCCTGATTCCACTTATTAATAAGCCCTGATTCGTCAATCTCTCTCAATAGTTTACCGAATTTGCGCAGATAAGGCGCATTGGCTTCGCATAGCATGATCTTTAAATTCTTAAAAAAACTTTCCTTAAGGATCTTTCAAACTGGTCTATGATTTTCATCTACATTCTTCAAAACAAAACTTCTGGCCAATCTTTCATCTATGATGCATGTAATATTTCTTGATTTCAATAATAACTGAATACACTCTTCTTCGCTTTTAAAGATGGTGGATTCATTTAGCAAAGCCTGAATCACTTTACCGTTTTCTGCTGACAGCAAAGCGTTTAGAGTATTCGCCCCTATAAATGGTTTTAGATTTGCAGGGAGTAAATCTGACAAAGCGTTAACTGTATTTTCTTTCTTTGTTATAATTTTGACGTCCATCAATATTGTGTATAAAGTGGATGAGAAAATCCAGAATCCAATCAGAATAAAGGAAAATGCAATTCGATCTGAATGCTTTACCACATCTCTAGGAATTGGATGTCCTAGCAACGCTTCTAAAATGTGTAGAGGAAGCCAGAATTTTTGTCAAATTTCAAGGAGTGCAGAACCAGCCAAATTAGAATTAGTATAAAAGAAGTCAGAGTTACCACTTGAAACGATGTACATGCTACGTTTAGGGACTGAATCTCTTTTGAGAGAATTGGTACCACTGCTGATAAACCAATCATTTCTGTTCTAACAATATATGTAACAGGATGCTCCGCACATCGCATGCCAAATATCACATTATTAGTAATAACATTGATTTCTTCATTTAAAAACTTTTTTTTAATGCCAGTTACTTTACTTTTGTTGCAGTTATAGTTACCGAACATTTCTGCTTTGGTGAGAAGTTCTAAAACTTTAAAATTCATTTTCTCAGATATGATTTTGAGAATCAATGCATCTGGCCCTGTAACCTGAACCGGATATCCAGAAAGATTGTATTCCACTCGAACCATAGGTCGCATATCTAATGAAGCTGCTTTCATTTCTGTGTCATTCAAATCGTGTAATTTGTTTGGAAAAATTAAGGCTTTGGTCAAATATTTTTTCCTGGTGTAGACCTGGGTAAAGGAATTGAAGTAATTTATCATTGCAGTACTTTGCTTTGCTGTCATTTGAGACTCCCAGGATAGTTTACTATTTACATCCTTTTCCTTGATAATATCGAGAACTGCAAAGTCCAACAACTTTTTGGTAGATGCGTAGCGAAGAAGTTCTTCGTGGCCACCACTTTCTGTTGCTAGCAAAATGATCATGAGAAGCCTTGGATGGCTCTACGCCTGAGATACGTTTATCAGAAAGTATATTATGATCTTAAAAATAGTACTTTCATCTAGGATTGCAACAAATTTTGCTCTTTCATGAAAACTTTGACTTTCTCCCGTAGGTCTAATACTTTTTGGGCACACTTCCAAAAAGTTAATTATTCTACCTGGTGCATTGCTAGTTATTTCTCGTACAATATTGCTGAACATTGAATCTTTCTGATCATCAGATCTGTCGTCGATCAATATTATTGTTTCATAAGTCGAAGAATCAGAATTCATTTGATGAAAAAGGCCTTTAAATAACCCAGAATTTTTGGTTGCTTCTTGTACTTTTATCAGGAAAATGAAGAGCATGATACTTTTTAATTGAAATTTATCTATTGTGTTATTTTTTATTGTGTTAGAAAATTACTAATCGATACCTTTCAGCACGTCTTTCAGGATTTGCTGACAGAGTAGAACTGTTTTTAACAAAAATATCTAGGCAACGACAGCCTTTTACCGTTTTTTACAACGATTGAAGGAACTAAAGTGACGTGGATACAAATTATCATTATATACAAAGTAACCTTTACAGAACGCGAGAAAAATACTTTCCTGTATTAACCTTTTTTTCCAGGCCTTGTTTTAAGAAAAACTAACTTAAAGATATAAAAGATAACATAATATACAAAGTGTCATCGATTCAATTTTTCGAAAGATAGTTCTCGCGGCGACAAAAGTGTTGGCATAAAACTAAAAGGAAATCTTCTTTATATATACTAATTCATGAACACGACTAAACCATTTTTAATGTCTTATAGTAAAAGAATAATGTATTTAAGTTGTTGGGTAAAAAAATCATCTGTTTCGTCTTTATCAAAAATTACAATTTTATAATACATTCCTTGGTAGGATAAATAAATAAATTTTATGATCAAAAAACTTTTCAGAGAATCTTTTATGTTGTCACAACAAGCTTAAGTTATGATAATAAAAAGATTTACTATTTAATCCTAAGTTTAAGAATATTATGAAAGGGCAATTCTAAGGATTATTTTCAATTGCAGTCAAAATTTTGGGCTAACGTGCCAGAAATCTATCTAACGATTTTTAACTCTTAACAGATCTTAATGTCTAAAAGTTTTATTAATTCGTTTAAGAGAGGAGTTTAAGGAAAAATAATAAACATTTGATTTTTTTATTTTAACTATCTCGCTTTGTATGCAAGAAACCCATAAATAAAAATAAAAAAGTAATTAATAAACATGGTCTAGAAATCACATTAGTTAAGCCTTGGTTTTGCTTTTACATACATATTTATCAGCCTCAAAAACTACTTTACATCAAATTTACCATTTTCACATCGTTTTAGTCGCTTTATTCTAAACTTTGTATGCGAATATTATATGCAGGTACATTCTTCTCGTTTCATAAGAGCCAGGGTACTACGCGCAAACTAGCACGCCCGATTTTGTTAAAACTCACTTTACTGATATATTTTGACGCGCTGATTACGAATGTGATAGTAAAAATTGCGGAAAATTTTATTTTTATTTTAAAACCATAACAAAACCATAAAAATTCATGGTTTTTCGCGTTTGTCTTAAGTAATATGCAAAATTTAAAAAAAAAATATTGCATACAAAAATTGTAAATCGCCATAAAATACAAATTTTTTGTTTAATCTCGTCTCTGTCGAGTTTCGAAGTAAAATGTTTTTTTTTGTTTCAAAGAAATGTAAATTGATATAAAGTCACTGAAATTAACAAAAATAAATTAAGGATATAAATATTTTTTTATGTCAGAATTAATAACGTTTTTTGTAATAAAATTACATTATTTTTTCGCCTGTCACGCCAAAATTTTATTTAGGATTAAAAAATTACTTTTAATGCATTCCTCAATCATTAATATTTATCATATATTAAATTTAAATATTCATAAATGTAAAATGCTTGCGCTAACAGTTAACAATCGGGTTGTCGGCGCAACTCAAGCGCAGTTTAAAAGGTTCATAAAATTTGGAGCACTGTGCGCTATTATGAATCCGCCATCTTGAAAAGAAAAATTTAAATTTTTTGACTTTATACTTGTACTAAGGGACCCTAAGAACCTTTAGGCACAAATTTTTTAAAGTAATTACCACTCAAAAGCTTATTTTGAAGGGTAAGAGCAATGTTAAATGACGCAACTAGTAAGAAATACCTCAAAATTGTAAGTATACTTTACATGACCTCAAAAGTAGCCTAAAGTCCCTTTTTCGAATATATAATCTCAAGTATCTCATAATCGTGGCGCAATGGGCCAATCCTGCGCTCGGATTCGGATTCTACGCAAATAGTAGATTCTGAAATGAACCCCAGTTTATCTAGAATTATTTTTTTTTTTTCACTGAAAAATTAACTTTTTAAAATTAATTACGGAAATTGAAAAATTAGTTTATTCTGGAATTTTCGCGATGAGAAATTGAGATAAAAACATGAAAAGTTTATAACAAGTTATGGACTACACCGCAGTTTTTCGAAACTATGTTCAAGACATTCTATTCATCATTTTTTAATTTGGTAAAGTTTATATTAACATATTTTGAAATCCAAGAGGAAATGTAACCTTTATTTTAAATAAAATTGAACGTGATTTCCTTAATATTTTTTCAAATAGAGAAACTATTTAACAATCAACTGGTCCTCAGTATTTAAAAGAACCCTATTTTCCACGTCTTACGCCTACTACTTCAGCCTTCGAAAATTATACTTTGCTGATAAAATAAAAGGAAAAAGTCTTGTTTTAGTAGAAATGTGAGTTAAAGCAGATACAATTTGCTGCGATAGTAAGAAAAAAATGTTTTATCTTATAGAGAAAAGATTATTTTTGGGCCTTACGGCCACAAAAAATTAAGTTTCTTAAATTTCCATCCACACCTTATCTCTACGAGCGTTCGCTCTTTTGTTCTTTCTTTCCTTGCTCCGCCTCTCCTTGTACGCAACTGCCTACTTTATAGATTTGCCTTGCATTGCCAAAATCTTCCATTGCTATTGACGATCTTTCCGTCTCTATTCCTCTTTATTCTTCCTTTCTTCTACTTCATCTTACCCAACACCTTTTTTACCCACAATACTGCCCTTTTGCACCCCCCCCTCCTTTATCATCAATACCGCCAAGCTTATCTCACTCCTTTCAACCTCCGCACACTCCTCCAATCAATGTTTCAATCTGTCTTCCTTTCTCTCCTTTTTCACGTAGATATTGCACTATCTACCTTGGCATAAGCCACCCATAGTTTCTGTTAAACCTTGACTCTCTTAGCCTCTACCCAATGCCGCCTTATACCTTCATTCCCTCCTCAGACATGCTTGTTACTTTATTCATGTGCAGTCCATTTGTTCTAAAATACCTTTCCCCTTCTACCCCCCATCTTCTTACTCACTCTACTGTTTTCCTTTTCTCATCAAAACTCCCTAGCCAGATTACTTCCTCCCTCTTCCAACAATTTCTTTACATAGTTACATGCTTTCTTTACATTAACTCTACTCTTTTCTTCTATCCTCATATCTCCACTCTATAAAATAAGACACTAATCACCAGCGAGACGAACAAACTTTTTTTGATCGAATTCAACCGGACTGGATGTTATTCTTTCGTTGCCCCATGCTAGTCCGCGATTAATTCAGCAACATATACTAAGTCGTCTGCATATGAGAGTGACCACACCCTGACTTCTTCTATCATAATGTTGTAGCTTATATATTTCCGAAGTTACAGAGGTTTGAAGGAAGCCTATTTTAATGAAGTAAATCAAATTTTTCTTCAGGTCGAGAAATAGGTCTGATTTTGAATGAAAGAGAAGCAGCATCTCGTAAATCATGATTTCATATCCCCCAGATTGCTGTGGGCTAGAATGAAAGTAGAAATCAGACAATTATTTATCAATGCATGTTACGCGCCTCCTTATAATGGTCCCAGAGATGGAAAAAACGTTTTATGGGACATTGTAAAGGAAACGATAAATATTTGCGATCACGGTGAAAGTATAACTCTGCTAGGAGATATGTATGGTTTAGGCATAAAATGATCCACATGTACACCTAGACTAAAGAAAATGACCACAGTATAATTGAATTTTTTGTTACGGATGAAGGCGAAGAAAGCTTGTCAAAAATCCAAACGTCATGAGTGGTTCTGAATGCAATACTGATCATTACCTTCTTCATGGACTGCGTTCCGGCATATCGATAAGAAAAGAAATAGACGTAAAAATTATTACAGATACGAAAGTAGTATACTTAGACGACTAATTAGGGAAAATATAGACAAAATTAGAGCAGAAGAAGAAAAGAAAATACAAAACGACTTTGAAGGAAGCAAGAAACTACTTTATAAAGCAATTAAGGGAAATAGAAGTACAAAACTTGTCGACATGAAAAATAGTAAAGGGGAAATGCAATATGAGGCATACGGTATTATAGACGCTTTCAAAGACCATTTTAGGGAACAAACCGTAGATTAAGCTATAGGAAACTACAACTGAGATGTAGAACACAATGCGTTAGAAAACTCAATTGAGAAAGTCTGTGCCAGTCGGTGATAAGTTTATGCATCGGAATAGGAGAAGTTCCAGATGATTGTGGAAAAAAGCGATTATCGTACCAGGATACAAAAGAAAGGGAGATAAAAGCGTCTGCAACGATTACAGAGGGATCTGTTTATTAAGTACAGTAAATAAAATATACTCAAAAATACTTATTCGTAGTGTAATGAAAATAACAGAAAAAGAAAATTGTTAAGTCCAAAGAGGGTTTATGCCAGGCAGGTCATGTGCGGATCAAATATTTAGCTTAAGGCAAATAACAAACAAAAATTAAGAGGTGGAAGAAAAGTTTTCTGCCCATTTGTTGACCTAGAAAGAGCTTTAGACAAGGTAAATAGAAGTGAACTTTGGAAAGTCCTGAAAGAGTACGAAGTAGATGGATGGCTCCTACAAGCTATAAGAACAATATTTATATGGATCGCAAAGCGAGTGTCAGGGTAAATGGGAAATCGTGTGACTGGTTCGGCATTATTCAAGGCGTTAGACAAAGATTTTTTACGTCTTTATGGCTATTTAAATTAATTGTGGACAAGTGTTAAAGAATCTCATAGACGAAGAAGATGTGAATCTCGAAACAGTAAAGGTAAGTGGGTTAGTGTTCGCAGATTATAACGTTGTCATGTCAGATTCAACCGAAGACTTGCAAAGAATGTTGAATAAACTGAATGCAAGCACGAAGAGCATGGGTTATAAAATTTACGTGAGTAAAACAAAAACTATGGTATTCGAAGGAGAGAGTAAGAAAACAACATGCAAAATTGTATTAAATGGCGAGAGAATTAAATCAGCCAGATGAAAGTTACTGGGAATCAAGTGAGAATTCCTTTGTAAAACGATGTACCAGTCCGTGATAGAGTAAAAAACTTCTTTGAAAAAGTTGGTACCACTGCTGATAAACGAATCACTTCTGTTCTAATAACATATGGAACAAAATTCTCTTCATATCGGATGCCATATAATAAATTATTTGTCATAAAATTGATTTCTCCGTGCACAATCTCTTTTAATAAGCCAGTTGTCATAGTTTTGTTGCAATCGTAGTTGTCGTTCGAGTCTTCTTTAGATGCAATTTCTAAAACTTTAAATTTCATTTTCTCAGTCCTGAAACCTCAACAAGATACCCAGCAACATTTTTTTCTGCCCGAACCATGGGTCGAATATGAAGGAAAGCTGTTTTCATTTTGATCTAATTGATTTTTAACTATCATGAAGTTAATAAAAGATTAAGAATTTAGTAGTGGAACTGCAGAAGTTTTTAACAAAATCGCCCTAAAAGCGAAACCTTTTTGGCTGAGTCAGACATTTTCATTTATGTGAAGACGTGGCTGATACCTGAGCCTCAAGGACAGTTTCCCGGCTTCCTGACAGTGAGAACAGATCGCGCTATAGTAACCCCGGTTTCGCTTTAAATCAATTTAATGGGGATAAAATCATAAATAAAATAGATCGCGATAGGTACTGCTTACTCGTGGGAGCCTTTAACGCTCATAATGAAAAGTGGAATTGTCGAACTACAGATTCTAACGGAGAAAGATTAGAAAACTCACTATCCTCTCATGACGATTCTTTCATTCATAATTTTGACTCTTACTCCCACATAGATACTTATAGAAATTTAAAATCGAACATTGACCTTATTATTTTTTCAAAAAATTTTGCCGACAAAATTAACGTTAACGTCTCAGACGAAACCTGGGGTTCCGATCACTAGCCGATCTTAATTATTGCCGAACCCTGCCGAACAGTATGATTTTTTATGCGCACCGTTTCTAAAGCTTTAAAAAAATCGACTTGAAGATACGGAAATAATCTTGAAGATATAATCTTGTATAAAAAATATGCTGCTTTAGCTAAAAAAAACTTTTAAAGCAAAGAAAAAAAATGTCATCGTAAATTTTCTGAATCTATAAAATTTCGTACTAACCTTTCTTATGTATGGAATAAATGTCAAATTTTTAAAAACAAATGGTTTAAAATTAACCCTCCTCATTAATCTTAAAATTGGCAAACATGTATTTACACAAATTTATCTACAGAAAAGATGAACTGTCTAATTATTTCCAGCTATCAAAACAACGATTTCTTAGAGAAACACTTTTCCTTCGTTAAATGTAATGTAGCGCTTAACTCGAATAATGTTAGCTAAGCTCCTGCTATGGATTAGATTGATTTTGAAATCCTAATTGACTTTTCAATCAAGTTTAAATTGCTTTTTTGAATATCCTCAACTTAATGTACGAAAAGAACTGTTTTTTAACCCAATCTCTTTAATATCTAGTACATGTAAACTATTTGAGACAATGATGGGCAAGACAATGATGACAATCGTGGGCAGATGCAAATAATTTAATCCCTGGAAGCCAACATGGTTTAAGGACATTTCTGTAAAAACAGCAAGTCCTAGCTTTCTTTATTGACGTACGCGGCGCTTTTCCGAATATGCAAATCGAGAAACTACTAAATATTTTCGCTGCCATGGGATGTCCTAAACGTTCATTACAATTTATTACCTTTATTACTTTAGAAAGACATGCATTTACGGAGTCTCTAGACGATCAACTGTAGGCCTCAGGGTGAAGTTTTAAGTCCTCTCCTCTACATCTTATATGTATCCGGAATTGTTAAAAACTCTGTAAGGGTGGATTTTTGCACCTTCACTGTGGCAGTTCGTAAATCAACGGATATATGTATATGATTCGTCCATAATGATTATGGTGTGGGCACCAGCCTGGTTCCCTTTTTTGCGAAAGAAGATATAAATTGAGTACAAAAAAAAAACAGCCCGGCAGGTATTCGAAAGGAGTAAAATAATTAAATCGTGGCAACAATCCGAAACCTTAAACCTAGAAGAAGAAGCTAAGGGAGCAAAAAAAGAAACTCAGGGGTGATCCTTCGAATCACGATGATTCAAAGGATTATAACCTCACGTTTTGTTTAAAACATCTCGGTTACCCGGTATTCGACCAAGTTTTACAAAGCCCTTTTTTGTGTACTTAAGCGACAAACATTGCTATTTCAAGACCACGTGGTTGATGGTGCGAATTCGGTGTCTAACGCCAACAAAATTAAAATTTCAACTATGCTTGTTTATAACTGTATAATTAACTAACTGTATATTTATTATATATATATATATATATTATATTATTACATAACTGTATGATTTCTGAATTAATTTTTAAAAGTAAAATCAACCCAAATAGAAATTTAGAGAATCCTTCGTAGAATAAAAGGAGACCTTGATCATTAGGATTAAATAAAAATGGTAACTTTTCCTTAA
>JAAAKG020148941.1:0-10154 GCA_010014905.2 Druon quercuslanigerum | reverse complement strand
TTATTTATTTGAAATTTTATTTATTTATAAATTTATTTATTTAAAATTAACAAAAAAAATTCAAGTCTCTATATTTTGTAATTTTGAATAAATCTTAAAACAATCCAAAGTCGATAACTGAAAATTTGTTTCAAAATCAAATTCGTCAAATTTAATATAATTTTAATATAATTTTATAAGAAGAGTTTATAACAAAACTTGTAAATCTTTTTGCTTAAGCAACTTTCGTCTCTTAATTTTTTACGTCCTAAGTGTCGTTTTTCCAAAAAGTTTTATTTTTTATTTTTAATCTTATTTTTAACGTTCGAAAGAAAATCCACTCGTGGTATCCAAAAATTATTAATAAAAAATTTAAAGATCCTTATTGGATGAACATTTTTTTTCGTACCTGGTATCGTTTAAAAAAAAATATTTTTTCATTTTTCATGTTATTATTATTTAAATACGGAATAAATTAATATATCCTCATAAGAAAATGTAACAATTGTTTGTTAAAATTAAATTCTTTCGTTTGATTGGAAATTTTAAGATGTGGCTAAAAATTTAATAATCATGTTGAAAATCTTAAATGAAAAATTTATTTTTTTAGTTGAAGATTCATCGTCTTGATTTAATATTTAACTCTTTGGTTGGATATTGCTCTTTTTATTTAAAAAAATCAACTATTTGGGTAAAAAATCATACAATATGTTGACAGTTCTCTTTTTGTCTTCAAATTCGTTTTTTCTTTTAGTTTTTTATTTAGAAATTATTTTTTCAATCTAATATGTCGCGATTATATTTTTGTTTTAAAAATGATATTTTCTAGTTGAAAATTTATCAATTTGGTTACAAATTTATATATTTTGTAAAAAATTGGTCTTTTGTAGATATTTATCCTTTTTGGCTGAAAATTTCAACTTCTTGAAAAAAAATTAAAATATTTATTTTTTAATTTAACTATTTACGAGGAAAATTGACTTTTTAACTAAAAAACTATATTTTAAGGATAAAAAATGAACATTTATATAAATAAGTAATTCGTCTTTTTGGCTCACAATTTAAAAATTTTTCTTAAAATTTCACATATTTTGTTGAAAGTTCATCTTTTTTAGATTAAAAACTATTTTAGTTAAAATTTCATCTTTTTCGATTTAAAAAGGAACTTTTTTCTAAAAAATTCGACTTTTCAGCTTTAACACTAAACTTTTTTGTTGAGATTTCGTCTTTTTTGATAGAATTAATATTTTTTAATTGAAAATTGAACTATTCCGTAGAAATTTAATGCATTTTGTTAAAAATTTACCTTTTGATAGAAAATTAATCATCGGAGATTATTATTTAAACTATTTTGTTAAAAGTTTCACTAATTTTTGAGATTTTAATTATTTTGTTAGAAATTCAGCTATTTTGGTAAAGTCATTTATTCAAAAAAATATGAAACTGTTTTGTTAAAAATTGGCCTCGTTTTAATAAATTTCTCAAATTTTTCGGTTAAAAATGCAAATTGTCTTTATCTTTTTTAAATTAAACTATATATTCTCAACAAATAATTAGAAAAATAATCTTAAAATTTTTACAATAAATGTAAAAAATGTAGTATAGTTTAAAAAAATATAACTAATGAATATTGATCTCGTAAGAATTCTTATTTTTGATTTTTCATTCAAATAAAAAATATTTTTTTAAATTAAATCAAACACGGAAAAAATGTGATTTCAGCTAGACCTATATTTTTAAACTAACTAGAATAAAAATAAAAGTTCTCAAGAACATCATTTCTTCAAAAAATTTCATTCTAAAATAATATCTATGGTCCATTTAGTTTTTAATAACGAGTTACATAAAAACGTATTAAATTCTAGCTATCTCTTTCAAAAATAAAAAAAATTAAGAAATCTTTGATAATTAAAATGATTATAATTTCGCACTTTTAGATCATAAATCACGCATAGAAAAATAGATAGTTGCGAACGACGCCATATAAGCTTTCATATAAAAATTACTATACTACTTTCCCTATTTTTCCGATAATTTATTATATTACTTATTTTAGAAGTGAAATTATCCAGAAAAAATATGGAGTCTATAACGAAACTAATTTCTTCACTGAATTGTTCTTTGGTTTTCAAAATAATTCCATAAATAGAAAAACTATTGAGTAAATCGATATTAATGATTACACAAAATATTCTTCTTCAAAAGAATTTTACGTTCTTATTATAATATTTTTCACATAATTTATAATTTGCAATTTTAATAATAGGGGAAAGCACCCTACAGTGGTAATGCAACCTAAAGTGAATAATTATTACTTAGGAGTACAGATAAAAGAAAAATAATTAATTTCAGTTTTTATTTGTACTATATTTCAAAAAAAAAATTTTTATCTTAAATGAAAATTTTTGAAAAATACCATTTTTGTTCAAATTTTTAAATTATAGCACCTGTTGTTGTTATGTTTTAATCTTCCTCGTATTAATTTAAAATAATTTTATTAACACAGTTTTGATAGAGGTTTTCACTTTATTTTGAAAAATCAAATAGCATTAAAGAATAATCATCTTCGAAAATACATGTCCAACATTTGTTTTAAATTGTCAAATTTAATATTGTTTCTTTTGCCAAGATTTAATTTTAAAATGTTCACAGTAAATTTTAATTTTTTAATTTTTTCAATTTTAACAAATTTCAAATAGATGCTAATTTTAGTCCTTAGAACATTTTAAATTAATATCTTTTCACCAAAAAAGAGGAATCCTCAATGAAAAATTTAATAGTTTATTTTCCAAATAAAAACGCTTGATTTTCTACCAAAGATGGAATATTAAATTCGCAATTAAAAAACTTAATTTTCAACCAGAAAAATAAATTTTTATTGAAAGATTTATTACTTTAATTTCCAACAAGCAACGACCAGTTTTTAACTAAAAAAGCACGAACTTTGAACGAAATAGTTCAATCTTTAACAAATTTTATAAATTAGCAATATACAAATTTTAAATTATTAATTAGATTTTCAAGAAATTGTTGAATTTAAAATTTTACAAAATTAAATTTAAAACAAATTGTCGGATTTTCAAGAAGAAAGGTTTTTCAAGCTAAAATTAAAAAGTTTATTTTTCACTTAAGAATTAATTTTTAAAATAAGTCACAAATAAGTTGAGAAAATGTTATTTTTTTATTTTGTAATTTGAGGTTTTTCAAAAACTTTTATTGAATCCTTTTCGGTTTCTCAGGGTTTAATTTAAAAATGTCCATAGTTACATCTTATCATTTTAGTTTGTATATTCAAAAATCTTAATAGATACTTTATTCAGTAATTCGATAGTTTCAAAATTAATAGCGTTTCAAATAAAACTATTTTTTGTAACAAAGAGATTTTATAGATAGATGTTTAAAATTTAAAAATATTCTTAATGTTAAAAAATGTAATAATATGCATTTTTAAACATTTTATGTTTTTAATATTCATTAGAAAATAAATACCCAGTAATCTAAACACGCTTTAACGCCTGAAATGACTGATAGTAAATTTAATAAACTAAAATTGAGTTTAATGTATTTATTTAATTTAATCTTGTATTAATTTTGATTTTTTCAAATTCAGTGTAATTAAATTTAATTGAATAATATTTTTCTTGATTAGATTAGGGAAGTAAGGAAAATTCAGAGTTTGGAAATAGGTGAGGTGAGGGGAAATAAGGGTTGGGGAAAAGGGGGAGTAAGTGTTAATAATGTAAATGGTAATTAAGAAAATTAGGATAGGGAAAGTAGACGATGTAAGGGGAAATAAGCGATTGAGAAGAGGAATGAGTGTAAATGAGGGGAAATGAGGGGAGGGATGATGAGAGGATGTTGGGGAGAGAATCTAGAAAAAGTAGGTAAAAAATAAAAGAAGGAAAGTAGATGATGTGAGGAATAATGATACGAGTAGAAGTAGCGGAAGTGAGAGGAAATGAGGGGAAAAGAAATATCGAGAGAGGTAGGAAATAAGTAGAGCGTCATTAGAGAAAGTAAGGGAAAATGAGGGGAGGGAAATGTAGAAAGTAAGGGAAGGAAAAATAGATCAAGTGACGGAAAATGAGGTGACAAAGAAAGTGGTTTTATCAGAGGAAATGACTGCGTGGGGGAAGTAAGTGAAAATTAGAGGAGTGGAAGTAAGTGAAAATGAAGACATTAGGAAAAATAAGAGAAATAAAGAAGAGAGAGAATATAGGAGGAAAAGGGAGATAAGGGAAAGGAGTATAAACTAGAGACTTGGAAGTAAGAGGAAGGAAGACGAGTATTGGTAAAGGTGGAAGATAAGGATAGGGGAATTAGGAAAAGTGAAGGGAAACAAGGAGAAGGAAATATTGGCAGTATAAGAAGGAAAAATAGAAAAAGTAAGGCGAAATGAGGCGCTACGGGAAGTTAGGAGTTAAGAGAAGCAAGAGAGGCTAAGAAAAGTTAGTGGAGGACGTAAATAGAAATTAAGAGAGTGTAAGTAAAGGGAAATGAGGAAAATTAGTAGAGGGAAAGTAGAACAAGTGAGGGGAAATGAGGGGAGGGAAATATAAAGTGAGGGAAGGAAAAATAGATCAAGTGACGGAAAATAGGGTGGCAAAGAAAGGAGGTTTTAACAGAGGAAATGACTGCGTGGGGGAAGTAAATAAAAATTAGTGGAGTGGAAATAAGTGAAAATGAAGACATAACGGGGAAATAAGAGGGAAAAAGAAGTAAGAGAATATAGGGGGCCGAAGGAGATAAGGGAAAGGAATATAAATTAGAGACTTGGAAGTAAGAGCGGAAATGTGGGGAGAAGATGTAGGCCAAATTATGGAAGGTGAAGTGAGGGAAAGAAAATATGGAAAGTGAGGAAAAGAAAATTAAAGAAAGTAAGGGAAAATAGAGAAAGCATCAGAAAATGAGGGCATTATGGAAGTGAGAGATTAAGCGAATTGAAGGAAAAAGCGAGATTGAGTGAAAAAAAGGGTTGTGGTAGTAAAGATAAATAGGTTAGAAGAAGTAGGCAGAGTAAGGAGTAGTAGAAGTAGAAGAAGAACAGGAAGGAAGAAGAGTATTAGAAAAGATGGAAAATAAGGAGAGGAGAAGTAGGGAAAGTGAAGGTAAACAAGGGGAGGGAAATATTGAAAGTGAAAGAAAGAGAAATAGAGAAAGTAAAGCGAAATGAGGCACTACTTTAAGTTAGGAGTTAAGAGAAGCAAGGGAGGCTCAAAAAAGTTAGTGGATCAAGTAAATAGAAATTAAGAGAGTGTAAGTAAAGGGAAATGAGAAAGGAAGATGAAGTGAAAGTTAGAGGAAATAAAGATAGGGAAATATGGGACGTGAGTCAAGAGAAAATAAGAACAAGAAGGGAAAATAAAAGGATAAGAGAAGTGATGAAAAGAACAGAAAGTAAGTAGATAAGGAGATAAGGAAAATGAGCATAAATTAGAGGAGCGGAAGTGAGGGTAAGAGTGGAAGTGGAGAAGTAGAAAAAATTATGATAGTGAAATTGGGGGAAATTGATAGTGTACAGTTAAGTATTAGGGGAGGGGAAGTTAAGACTAAGTGAATAAACTGGGGAAAAGGGATTGTTAGCCGAAAAAATGAAGAGTGGGGGAAATTTTGGGAGGGAGAAAGTGTAGATGGAAGTATTGGTTTGGGGAAGGGGAATTTATAAAGGTCAGAAGCGCATCTTTTCTGAAAGTGGGCAAATGACATTAGCATAAGAGAGTGTGAGAAGCAAAACGTCACGTTTTTCCAATATCAATGCACGATTCTATCAACTCTGTTTGAATGGATACACTTTATCCAAGATTTTTCCTTAACGTACAAAAGTTGGAATCCAAATAGAAATGTTTTCAAGTATCGTGCACTCGTACATTTAATATTGCATTCGCGATGCATGTGTCCGAGCAATACATAAACCGCCTTGAGAACTCAAGTGTATAAATGTATATATATGTATATATGTATAGATTTATATATGTATGTATGTATATATGTGTATATATGTGTATATGTATATATATGTATGTATGCATATATGCATATATGTATAAATGCATATACGTATATATGTATAGATGTATATATGTATATATGTATAAGAACTATGGGTTTTATGAATTATCGTCACGCGTACGTATACACATTCAAGTAATAATTTTTATTTTGCATTAATAGCAAAACCTCACTTGAGTGTGATTTTATGTATTAATCACAATCTACTTTCACCCATTGGTGCACTTTCTGCATTTATGGTAATCATCAAAACTTTCATTATAATTCTAATATTGTACATTCTAGGAATCTAGATGAGTGATTGCAATTTAATTGAAAGATTTAATTTAAAATTTGAATCAAGTCTTTTCATTTAAAAGTTTAAAAAATTAATTAAAGAAATTTTAATAACTTCCATAGTAAACCGCGGGATTTCAAATTCTTGCATATCACTATGATTATGAATTTTAGATCAAAATAATAATATTTTGTGGGTTAAAAATGAACTAAGAACGAATAATTTAAAAAAAAATTTTATTTAATTAAAAATTTAATTCAAACCATCAGTTGAATTTTTAAACATAAATTAAGATTTCTGAAGAAAAAATGTGTTATTTCGAACAAAAACGATTTCAATTTTTAATATAAAATGTATAATTCAATCAAACAGTTCAATTATCATCAAAACACAACATTTTAAATAAAGTTTCTAACTTTTAATGGAATAAGATAAATTTATACCCAAATGTGAAATAGTAAAATTTGCAGTTGAAAGAATAATGAAAGAAAAATAATGTGAAATTTTCAGGAAAAAAATATCATTTTTAACTAAGTATTTAAATTTTACACTAAAAATCATCACTTTTAAAATATAATAGTAGACTTTTCCACACACAAAAAACTTTCGACCCAAAACAGTTATATGTTTAATCAAGAAAAAAAAAACTTTTGCCAGAATGGAAACATTTTTAATTAACAATGCTAATTTTCAGCTGCAAATAAAATAGTCCAATTTGCAAAGAAATAATTTTCTGCCAAAAAAAATATTTAAAAAAAATTTGTTTATATTTGTTTATATAAAAAATATATGAAAGAATGCTATAAATGCATTATATAAATATAAATTTGTTTATACATATAAAATGTTTCATATGAGTATTTAATTTTCCAGTCAAAAACATAAATTTTTAACAAGAAAATTTACAAGATAACAATTTTATCTAAAGTGGTGAATATTGATTCAAAATATGAATTTACAGTTGAAAAATGTAATCTTGGGTTCTGGATATTATTTTATTTACCTTCAAATTTTTTAAAATTTACATACTTCAAATATGCGTTGAAAATTAATCACTTTTGTTTAAAAAAAAAAGATTAGTAATTTCTTCGAATCCTCAGTTTTAAAATTTTAATGAAAATAAATAAATTAATTCATATAACTATTTGTTGACAAAATTAGCTCACAAGTCAGAATAATTTTTTTCTATTCTTCGATTTATTTTTCCTCTATCCTGTTTTTCGACCTTTGAAATGATATTGATTTTATTTTTATTTTCCTCTTTCTGTGACACTGATTTTATAATTAAAATAAAATTTACGAATGCAGAACTGATTCTCAGTCGATGAGATATTTTTGCATTACAGATATTTCAAATCGAATAAGTGCTGTCCTTATCCTTCAAGAACATATCGGCAGAATAATGTTTTCATCCTTGAAACCAATTCTTCCGGATAGCTTTTCATTTTTTTTCGCTTCCACATTCCTTTTAAATATTATCGATTCAGAGCGTAGCTTTTTAATATGTGCACTTAATTTGTTTAAATTAATTTGATTGTTATATTGATGAGGAATAATATACCTTTAAATTGTTTTTTTTTTCATTGCAAAGATTTTTTCTTGCTGTGAAAAAAATTATTTATGAAAAATCCAGCAGGTCTTATAAAAACAATATAAAAATTTTTTTTTTATAAATTTCTCTGAAACTCCATAAAATACTTTTAAATAATTTTAGAATTGAAGAACTTAAACAATTTTAAGTATCTTATGATCGATCGAATTTTTTTTTAAAAGCATTAATCCTATACATTTAGTTGAAATCTCTTTAAATAATTTAAAATACATTATAATTTATTTAAACTTTTATAATTACTAAACTATTTTTTTTTTAATTTTGCAATCCCCAGAAATTTGGTAAAACTTTTATAAATGTTTAGAAATCACTTCCTTTACAAATTTTATAAAATC
Organism: Druon quercuslanigerum; assembly: GCA_010014905.2. Taxonomy (NCBI): domain Eukaryota; kingdom Metazoa; phylum Arthropoda; class Insecta; order Hymenoptera; family Cynipidae; genus Druon; species Druon quercuslanigerum. The sequence goes on along the minus strand of JAAAKG020148941.1, from coordinate 1,942 downwards.
TGTAAAAAAATTTGAAATCGATTGAAAATTTGAAATAAATCATTTAAATATCATAGATTATCTTAAATTATTCTGAAATTAGTTAAACTCCATAAAAAAACTTGTGAACCCCCTTAAAATTTTGAGCAAAAACATAAAATGTCGTAAAATATCTTGAAATATTTTAAAATACATTAATAGTACATCAATTATTTCAAAATACCCCAAATAAAATTTTTAACGACTTAAAAAATTCACAAGTTTTATAATATTCTTTAAAAAAATTTTTTAATTAATTGAAACTTCGAAATAAATTATTTAAATCTCTTTGATACCCTTGGAGTCTTCTAAAATTATTTGAAGGCCAAACAATTTTTTTTTAGAATTTTAGAAATCGTTAGGAAAAAGAAGAAATTTTGTAAAATATCTTGAAATAATTTAAAATACATTGATAATACATAAGGTATTTTTAAATACTTTAGGCCCCCTAAAATATCTCGAAATTACCAGAAAAAACCTTAAAACACTTTCAAACTTCACATGTTTTATAATTTTTTTTTTTTTAATATTTTTAAATCGATTAAAAATTTGTACTAAATCATTTAAATCTCTGAAATTAGTTGAAGTATATAAAAATCTTGTGAAACTTTTTGAAATTTTTTAAAAGCAAAAACAAACAAGAAATATTGTAAAATATTTTGTAATATTTTGAAATAATTGATCAACAATAAACAAAAATTTTAATACTCAGGGGTCATTGAATTCTTTTTTATTTTAAATCCATCTTTTAATTCTTTAATCCATAGAATGTTTTTAAAAGCTTTGGGTCTCTCGAAATATCTTGAAAAAAATTTATCACTTAGAATATTTTGAAATCGATTGAAATTTTTGGCTAAATCAATTGAATCTCTTTAATTAGATAAATTTCATTTTTAAATTAATAATATCCCTAGGATATTTTGTAATCGATTAAAAATTCGGACTTAATCATTGAAATCTGTCTGATTTTTCTGAAATCTTTGCAAAAACAAGAAATCTTTCAAAATATATCTTGAAATATTTTTAAATATACTGATAATCCATAAAATATTTTTTAGTATTTCAGGGTCTATAAAAATAGTTTAAAATACCTAAAAATGAAAGTGAAACTACCTTAAACCTTCACCTACTTTATCCTTTAAAATATTTTGAAATCGATTGAAAATTCGAAATAAATTATTTAAATATCTCTGATTTGCTGGAAGTTTTGCAAAATTAGCTGAAGACCATAAAAATCTTGAGCCCCTCGAAATTTTTAGCAAAAACAAAAAATTTTGTACAATATCTTGAAATATTTTGAGATATATCGATTATTTAAAAATACTTTGTGGTCTCTAAAAATATCTTGAAATCCCCAAAATAAAATGTTAAGCCACTTCAAACTTTCAGATGTTTTACAATATCCTTAAAATATTTTGAAATTGAATGAAAATTTTCGAATTATCAATCGATTTCAAAATATTTAAATTTCTCTAATTCTCCTGACGTCTTTTAAAATAAGATGATGTCCATAAAAAACTTTTAAACCACCTTGGAATCTTTTGTAAAAGCTAGAAATCTTGTAAAATATCTTAAAATATTTTGTAATGAATTGATAATTCAGAAAATATTTTTAAATACTTTAGGGTCTCTAAAGAAATCTTGAAATACCTAAAATCAATTATTAAACCTCTTTACCCCTTCAAATATTTGAAATATTTAAATTATTTTTTTTAATGCATATTTTTAAATTGATTGAAAATTTTGACTCAATAATTTGAATCTCTTTGATTCCCTTGAAGTCTTTTTAAAATTATTTAAAGTTAATAAAAATCTTGCGAATTCCCTTAAAATTTATAGCAAAAATAAGAATTGATAAAGTAGATATTTCGGGTTTCAATCGTGTACAAAACTACGAATTTTGCCGACGTTTCGTGAACATTGC
>JAAAKG020148940.1:0-10154 GCA_010014905.2 Druon quercuslanigerum | reverse complement strand
ACACACCAACACACCCACACACAAAGTGTGGAGAAGATGGTAGGGAGGGGGGGGAGGGGGGGGAGGGGGGGGGGGGGGGGGGGGGGGGGGGGGGGGGGGGGGGGGGGTAGGTAAAACTTTACACAAATATTATACCTTCTCAGGACGAGAATGTTAAAATATTATATAAACAAATTAATTACGCGATTAATAATGAGAATGGAAATCTAGGAGCTTGTAATGATTATAAAGGATCAAAAGACTAGATGAAAGATTGGATTAAAAGGATGGAAAACCATCTCATACTTTTCCTATGGGATAGTTTGGAAAAGAGTTCATGTAAAAAAGAATTTCCGATTTTATGTAGTCCATTTTATGATAGTAAGTAATTTGTCAATGATTTAATAAATTATTGCATTATTTTATAAGTATTTTCATTAGTAGCCTGACTATGCATTTAATTTGTTAACAAATTATTTTATTGTATAAAAATGATCAATAATTGTATTAAAAAAAAAGTAACAAATTTGAAATAAGGATAGTGTATTACTGTTTTACAAAGAAGAAAATATTATACAGTAGAAATTATACAGTAGTACACTCGAGAAGTTCCTTAATGGCAGTCAATATAAGTGTAATATAAGAGCAAAACCTAATTTTTAGTCTTTTTACGGACAAAAAAATTTTTTCAGTATTTAAAATTTAAACTTTTAAAGTTTTGACAGTGAAAAATTAAAATTAGAACACGTTTAAAGAATGGAACATTATTTCTCATCGACAGTCTATTTTGGTGGCATGTAACTGTGTTACTACTATAATTTTAATGTTTTTTAATTTTTAATGAGTCTGATTTAAAGTTCTTTTTAATTTAGAAAGTTCAATATTTAATTTGAAAATTTTATCTGCATTGAAAAAGAACATTCGGAAAAGATACTTTTTTATCATAATCATTTTATATAATATTTTTATATATTTTAAACGAGGCAGATGACTTAGTTTTAACATTTTTTATGAATGAAGGGAAGAACTTTTACTTTCAATTTTTTCTCAACCTAAAACGGGAATTTTTTATTTTTAACATTTTTATTATATTGGAAGAGAGAAACTGTTGGTATTTAATTTTCTTCTAAATTACAACCAATTTTTTTTCTTCAAAATTTGACTATTATTTTAATTAAAATAAAAGATGCCAGATTTTTTATTATAGATATTGTTAATTTATTGGACTTAAGCAAATTTCAGTATTTCATTATTTCCTGAGTAGGAAAGGGTATTTTTTTGCAATTTATTTCTTAATTGAAATTGAGCACTTTTGTATTTTTATCATTTTCCTGGATTTTAAAGAATTGAACAATTGTTTTATAATACTTTTTCTGAATTGGAAGAGGGCATTATTTATTGTTTACATTTTATTTAATATATAATTCAGTTAAAGGGCGAACAAATCTGATTTTTTTCTTAACATTTTGCATTCGATGAAAAGGGAAAATATTTTATTTTGGCATTTTTTGTAGTTTTGAGTTTGAAATAATTAATAAATATAAATTGTAAGTTTTAGGATTGTCCAATTTTTAGTAATTACTTTTAAAACAGATTCATTTCCAAGCCCTCCCTAAATTTATTCAGTTTTTAAAGCTAAAATTTGAAAAATCTAGTTTTAAAATGTTTTGATTTTTAACTATCAAATCTAAAACATTTTGTTTTTAAATATATAAATTAAAAGCTTCAATATTTAAACTGTTTTTGTATGTATATTGAGCGGAGGCCTTCAAACTCGTAAAAGGGAGCCATTCAATATACATACATGTGTACATAAATACATCTGTACATACATACAAACATACATGCTTAAACAGTTTTAAATAAAATGAATTTAAACTTAAAAAATCCCTAAAAAAAGTATATAGTATTATTTAGGTTGATTTCCAATCATAATTCCAACAGGGAAGTTACGATCAGATACTTTTTCAAAATGTGACGTTTAAAACTAAACAAAGTTGAACAAGTTCAAATACAATGCGCATATATATTTATTATTTTTCAACACTCATCAAAAGCTGTACATTTTAAATTACTTAAATCTATTCAATAACACTGATATAACAAAACTATAGATTTAGACATTTTTAGCCTTCCTGATTGAAAATTTAAAAATTAATTAAATTTCTTAAAAATAGAAAATTCGTTCTTCGAGAGAAAGGAGAAATTATTTTTACATATTCTAACATAAGCTATAAAAAGTGACTTAAATTACTTAAAATCGTTAAAACCTTACCTTTGGAAAAATTGTTCCCTATTAATTTTTCATTCTCACGTCTTTACTTTATTTTTATTTGGTGCGTGAGCTACTAAAATATTAGCAGAAAAACTATCCTCTGCAGAAAATTAAAGTGCAAGAACTTATTGTTTTAAAATACTTCAGATTCTCTGTGTTTGTCAATAGTCCAAAAATAAAAAATTTATACAGGTAGAGAGATATATACGACATATCTTAAAGAGAAAAGTAATTACGTCCTGTTAGATTTGACTACTTACCATGGCTACCGTTGTAAGAAAATGGCGGTGTCGAACCCTTCCCGAGATCAGCAATACAACAAACTATTATCATACCATTTCAATTGTCTTTTCATAAAAAGCCGTGTTTACCTCGTGCACACAGAGCGCGAACTGCAAGCAAATTCCTACAAGACGATAACTATCGATTTTCTCGGTGGCGCTGTCGAGCTGAGCAGAATCGAATCTGGCGAGCTGCAACCCCAAGAGCGAACCACTTTCCAAAATCGTTTCCGCACCCTGAAACCCTGAAATGACACTCTGACGTGACACCCTAACACTTTTACTTCCAAAATCGCTCTATCTAATCTTTTTCACAGCTATCCTATGAAGAATTTTAACGTGAAATGTGTCCAACACTGCTTCTTAATAACTTTCAGGCAGTCATTTGAGCAGAAACTCTTGCACGAACTTTCTTTTCTAGGTCGCCAAACGCGAGCAAATTCCATTAAAAACTATGATAGGTCCAATATTGCAGACTATGTACAAGTAATTGCATTATCTAGCCGACGTGAGACCCAAATATTTAGAAAATATTTTACTTGTAGTTACTTAACAAAACATTTCATTTGCTCTAAATGGAGAAAAAATAAAACTAAGTGTGAAAGCGATCTCCGGTGTTTTCACTTTGTTTTTTAGTTGAATGCGCGCACCAGAAGGAAGAATGATGTTTGTAAATTTTTTATATTAAATAGGATAGGATATAAAATATAAAGAAAACTTAAATATCTCTTTTGGGTCAAAAGCAAGGTCAACAGTTATAAAGGATTGGCGAAAACATTTTTTTCACATTCTCATCTCAATGAGTAGGTATTGGCTTTATGGGAAAATTGAGTTTCCCGGATTTCATTGAATATCAACGTTTCCGGACTCACTGCTTGAGAAAAAAGGGATTTTCTTTTCGTATCTATATTTCGTTGCTGTCATCGTTGTAATCTATAGACAAGGTTACTTTCGTAGAATTATGCGATTGGATTTTTCGTAGGTACACTGTTTTAGGCCATCAGAAGCAAAGAGGAGTTTGTTAGCCAGCTTTATCTTTACAACTTTCTTCGATAAAAGTAAAATTATCAGAATAATAGCGTTTTTAAAATTAAATAAACAAACAAAAAAGATAACTTTAGAAAGAATTGACAGATTGTATTGGCCGTTGGTATATTTTGTTAATGTCCTAAACTAAAGGTCAAGTTCTTTAGCCAGCTCTTTTGGATAAAAATTCAAAAAGTGAACGCATTTTTAACATCTTTGAGTCCACTTTTTTCAAGATTCAAAAATAATTTGTACGGATATTCATGGTATTCAAAAAGGCGAATAATTTACCCTAATGCATTTTTTTACATATCGGAGTTATAGCATTTACATGAATGAAAAAAAAAAACACGAAAATGAACATTTTAAGCCAAACACCGCACGAAATGAAAAATTCAAGATGAGTAGACGAACATTGTGCATTTGGACAAGATCTACAAGTTTATTATAAATCACTTTTTGATATGGTGCGCAGTTTTTGTTTTAATCATAAAAAACCTCATTAACAGTAAAATAAATCTGCCTGCTGCGAGGGAATCTTCTCATCAAAACTTTTGTCGTTTAATTTATTTTTCGTTCCGTGTACGTTTTCAAAAAATTTAATTTTTCTAAGCATAACAAATAAATGGAAAATGAAAACTTCCACTTTTTCATTCAACAATTTCTCAGTATTTTAAAGATTCCTAAACATATAGAAAAATATGGAATTACCATCTAACACAACGATGTTGAAGGTTGGTAACCTTCTCAGCATAAAGCACCAACCAGCTATGACTCTCGGTTGAAACTAATCCCCCACCCCCACACTCATTAATCGAAGTTTCGTGGGACTGGCGTTGTAACTAGACTCTCCACCTTAGACGCTTTGAGAGTCTCCTTTAGCGAATTATTAGGAGATGCTGCAATAGGGCACGATGACTGCGTTGTAGAACACGATGCAGTGGAAAACTCAATTGAGAAATTCAGTCTCACTGAGGTTAGGGTAATAAATAAGAAGTTATAAAACGTTAAAGCTGTTGTTTAGACCGTATGTTTCTAGTTTAAATCGCAAAAATAACATTGGAAATGAGCACCTTTAGTTTATGAAAAGGGACAGAAGTTTTAATAAAATGTTAAAAACCATTTTTTTTAACAATGCGAATTTCTTGTTAAACAAGATAATGAAGCTACGTCTGTTTTAATACCAATGCATGTTATGAATTTTAATAATAATAGATATTAATGGAAATGATATACAATGTCAGGGACAAAGTTGAGTGCGAAGCACGAGATATGTGATAATGATGTGTTCGTTAAGGTCGAAAGAGCTTTGAAAAAAGAGAATTCACAATCACTAAATTTCTGTTGTCGATGGTTTGACCTTTAGCTTTATAAAGTATGTGCATAAGTGTGGGGAAAATAAAAAGACTGAGCGCGAAGCGCGAGAACCACCAGTCGCGCGCCCTAAGTGCGCTGAAACTTGTGAGTCGCGCGCACGCCTTACAATGAGAATATTTTTTGGGTAGAAATCGTAATTTTCGTGTTAATATTAAGAAATACCATTATAAATCTGCTCCCTGCGCGGGCACATTGTCATGGCACACTGATTCGCGCTAGATAATGTAGGGGAGACTGGGGCTAAATGTTAAATTTTCAAAACAATCTTTTTTTGAGGCACTAAATCCCCAAACACATAATACAAACACTTCTCTTTTTGTAGGGAAATCGGTCCTCAACAACTTTTTATAGTACCCCGAGTGGAAATCTAGGCCCTATTTTGACAATACTTTAGCGCTCTTATGGGCACAAATTTTCAAAGCTTCCATTTGGGGCTTTAAAATAGAGCCTTTGTTTTTGCTTCTAATTTAACGCTCCAGATTCTACCTTACTGTACATAATAAAATTATTTAACGAAAAATTAACGTTTTACCCAAACTAAAATAACATTTATATTTTTTGTTAAACTAAGATGCAAAATTTTATGAAATATGTACAAAATTCGACAATCTACTAATTTCACTCAACTTTTGTCAATCTGTCGTCAAGTAACATTTTTTTCGTGCACTTCAAATTTTGTTTTTCTGGTGAATTAATATTTTTCTTTATATTTTTGTTAAAGAATCTTTCAAAATAGAATGAACTTTTACTAGTCTAACTTAGTAATTATTAATATCAAAAAGGTACCTAACTATTATAAGCCAGTAACAGTTTGTTTTAAAAAAGAATGAAAAATTAGAATGGGAGAACATAGGAGAATCGCGAGAACCGGGAATAAGTCGGGAAAAACTTGCACCTGGAAAAAACCGGGATAAAGTCGGGAGAGCCGTTACACACGGAGATTTCCTGTATTTCATAATTCGTGAGTTTTGTAATTTTGTTGGATTTTCCAATTAGAAAGCATATAATTTTCAAGGTGCTTCGAATAATTAAAATTTAAAAGATTCATACTGTTTCTCGTTTTGAATGTCACTTATTACCAAGTCATATGTTGTTTATTAATAACATATTTATCATTTTTTTTAAATTTCTTTAATTTGAATTGAAAATTATGGTTTAAAATGCGCTATTTTTAAACAATTTAATCTGAGGCTTTGAAACTAGAGTTTTTTTTTAAATTCATATTTAGATTAATTCTCGGGGGTTTAAAATTTCACAATATTGTAGTTTAAAATTAAAATAATTCTTCAAAATCACAAGAGCATTTCGCTATTAAATATTCAAAAAGTTCATATGAAAACGTTGATAGTCAGTAGTGAATTTTATAATTTTATATGTAAATATAAAGCAATTTCGAACTGCAATTCTTAAAATTGTAGATTTACAAAAAATGGAATCATATTACAGCAATTTAGTTGTTTATTGCTTATTTTAATTTTCAATGTAATATCTTTAAATTTTCTGATTTTTACATGAAGGTTTAAACTAATAAATTATTTAGAATTAAAAACTATTTGATTGAAAAATTTCAAGAGTGCATAATAGTTCTAAAGGAAGATTTGGTTATGTAAAGACTCTTAAACACGTAAAAGGGAAAGAGGATAAACAAATATACGCAAAAATTAAACTATGTATTTTTAAATAGTTAAAATAATTTGAGAGTTCTGAATTTACATCTTGAACGCCCAATTTTAAATTTCTCCCTTTCATAGAATTTAATTTCGCTACTAAAATTGAATTGGTAGAATTTGGCAAAGTTTAAGTAGCAATTTAAAAATTATTAGTTTTTAAGTAATTTGAATTTACCAAAAATAATTGAAATTTTAAAGGGTTTCAGTTGCAAGGTACTTAAGTAGATTTTTTTCCGTTTTAAATGTTTCTTATATCAAATTATTATTTACTTTAAAAGTTTGTTTAGTATAATTCATTTAATTTTTTATTTTTGTAGAAATTCGCATCATTAACTTTAATGTCAAATTATAATTTCTTTACATAATATCAATTTGAAATTCTAGAATTTCAGAAGCTTTTACTTTGAAAGATTCAATATATTTTTCAATATTAAATGGTCAAATCTTGATCGCTTTGAATTTATAATTGTTTAAATTCAAAAGTTTGCAATTTTAAATTATTTTATTTTGAACGCTTTTAAGTATAAATAATATAATTTCAATTCTTCTAAATTTTCAATGATCTAATCTTTAAATATTTCATTTTTGAGGTTTTGAGATTATCCTATTTTTTAAATTTTTAATCTGAAATCATTTAATTTCGTGAATCTTTAATTCAAAATAAAATTTCTGAAAAAGTGAGTGCAAAATATTTGTATTTTTCTTTAGACCTATTTTTTAAATCTTTGCGCTGATTTGAATTTTTCCTTTTGTTCGATATCATCACTGTAATATTTATTACCTACTTAAAACCACTAAAACTGTTGATTTGACAATCTATGGCGATGGAGGTTAGAGGTAACAACGACTTATCCGTTACGAGGGCGCAGACGTTCAGTGCAAGGACGCCACATGTTTTGTGCGTTAACATTTAAGAGCGTTAAAAGAGAACTTCAGAATTCTACGGAGAATATAGAGCTTGAAAGTAGAGATTAGTAAAACTCAATAATATATAGGCAAAATCTTGAATGAAGGGTTGAAGCTCATATAGAAGCAAAATAAAACGAGAATATCTTTAGGATTGGCTACATAGAATCTGGTAGAATAAACAGCCGCAAATTAGGGGCAATACTTCCACTTGGAGCACCAAAGTAGGGCCTATGTTTCGACTCAAGACAGTTCGTGATGTTTTCACGAAAAATGAATGTTCTGTCATTTTCCCCAAACTTTAATTTTCGAAGCATTTAGCTCGACAGTTGGATAAAATATTAAATGGGTGCGGTTTAATGTTAAAACGTGTTTCTAACCTACTTCAACTACTTTTTGAGCCGTGTTAAGAATTAGATTAGCTAAAGAATATGGAAACGATAAATTTGACAATATCTTTTCAAAGTCATGTGACAAAGGACGAATTTTCTGGCAACACTGAGCACCGACGACTTCTTCACTTATACTACATGAACAGCCTGCTCTAGTTTATCAGTATCGATTGGCGCGCTTTTGCATTTACAGTTACAGACCATTTAATATACACAATTATGCGAATGGATAATAAAGACGGTTTGTTGAACACACGAAAACCGACCGAAGCACACCAAAGAAATCCCCACGGTATGTTTTTGGCTCCGACAACAGTGCACGAAAAAGAACTAAAAATATACTGAAAAAAGTTTCAGATTTGTGCTCAGCGTACCCAAAGTAGCTAAGATACTTAATTTGATAAGAATATGTCCAAAAAAGTCCTTAAAATTTGAAACTTTCAGCAGCGCAAACATTTATGACACCATCGACAGGACACACTCTGCGTTATGTACGCGTCATCGTTGATGAAACTTCAGCTCTGCAACTGAGAGCGTTCGAAGATAATGCAAATTAAAGGTTTTGACAATTTAACATTTAGCCCCAGTGTCCTCTGTTAAACTAGAGCTACGTACTCGGGTTTTGTACATCTAACACATTTGTGCACAGATCTTTTTAAACTAAAGATCAAACAATCTACAACTGTAATTTGGTGATTCTAAATGCTTTTATGTTAGCGCGATCGATTGAGATTTATTTAAAAACGCAAAAACTTCTACAATATGTTCAACTTCATTGTATTAAATAATAGAAAAAATTTACTTTTCGTGACAGTAGATAAGTTTGGCGCATTCGGGATACAAATTTTCCGTACGATTGGCAAACCTGCGGGTAGAACGCAAAAAGCTGTGAGATTGGTTTCGCTGCTTGTGCTGACGTACGAATCACAGTGTAGTATCCGATTTTCACTATCGATATTGAAAATCAATAGTTAAATCTGGGAATGGAAATTTTTTCACCCAAAAATATGGCATAGGATATGATATCTCACGTCACAATATCAATTCAAGGTCAACTTATTCGAAGCTTCTCGAAAATACGATAGATCATATTGATTACTGAATAAATGTCACCTTGAAAGACTTATTTCACACCATACGTTGATCTTCACATCTTACACTCGTCCGACATAATTTCATTGATATTTTAATAATAAATTCCTTAAAGGTTCTCATTTGATATTTGACAATAGAAGGTTCGCAACTTCAGTGTTTATATATTTCATAAGTATGCGTCACTCGTCTGACATAATTTCTTTTGATATTTTCAATAACAAAATTCCTTCTGGTGTTTACCGACACGATCGTATAATTTAGAAATCTCAGCGATGTAGAGCATAACTTATATTAAATGCGTATCCAGATCTATGTCATATGTCATACAAAATAATCTTAACGCACCAAATGAATAGCATTCCTTAGTACTATTTATATCTTTATTCTATCATTGACTGGTAGATAACCACCCGGTACGTTTGAAGTATAAAAAGACTCTAAGGACTATTTAAAAGTACATTTTTTTGTGATTTTCATCAGTTGATAACAAATTGGATAATTTCTAATAACTTTCAGTTTTGAAAATTGTATTTTATGAGTGCGTTTATTCCATTTTCATTTATAAATGGAATTCAAAAAATATAAAAAAGTTCCACAAATCATAAAGACGGAGTATCAACTTATACTTAAAAAGCAGCCCCATCTGCTGAAGAAACTAGGTGGTGGACGAGGGAACGAACTAGAAACATCAGACTATTAGACAAAATGCTGAGGAAAATCAATCATATGTCTATGGGGCAAAAACGTACGTTTCAACCATTTGAAATGTGAGAAATCGCGTGAAAAACAGAGTTTCTTGCGATAATCTGAATAATAATTGCACACTAATACTTTCTACAGAAAAAGATAAAAATTTTTAATTTACCAATTATAAATATAATGAGAGGGTTTAATTTGCAATATATTCTGATATGGAGCGTTTTTTAGAGTGTTGGTTATTACACAAAATGCAGTTTGGATAACCCACAATCTGAACCTCAAATTGATCGTGGAAAGGACTACATCACGTGTTTTGTCAATAAGTTGAAAAAGTTATCTAATAAAGTAGAATCTTATTTTAAAAATCCAGTACCAATGGAACTCTTAAAATAAAACCAAGAGCATGATTTTCAAATCGCAAAAGTTTAGCATATTTGTGAACAAGATTTTAACA
>JAAAKG020148939.1:0-10154 GCA_010014905.2 Druon quercuslanigerum | reverse complement strand
AGCTAAGCGAGAGAGTTTTGAAAAATCCCCGGTTTAATTCAGGAATTTGGAACCCATTCAGTAATTTGTCCAAGATCCTCTGGCGTTTGAGGTAATAAGGAAAACCTTGAATTTTATCATTAAATTAGTCTTAATTTTGTTTGGTAATTCATATGATGTCAGAAAGTGGGCCTTGGATAAACATCGACTACGCGATAACAAGAAGGCGAGAATGTTATTCTTGGAAAACGAAGGTGAAGTCATTACTGGCATCGTCTAGATCTATCTTTTGCTAATTTTCATTTATTTATAATTTTATTTATAATTTAGATTATTCATAAATAATATATATTGATAATATATTTGATAATTTGGTGACAATAGACTTCACACGGTAAGTTATAAATACGATTACAAAGTATCTGTAGTCTATAATTTTTGTTGTTTGTGAAAAGTCAACAATATCATAAACGATAATTTTAAACGAGAAAAAATTTTTTGTAAGCGCAATAGTAGTAATAAATTTGTTTCAATAAAGTATATATTCTGAGTGATGTATTTTTATTATTTACTTTCGTTGAAGTATGTGAATCTATCTGATAACTTTGCGAAGTCCTTATGAAGTAAGGTTATGTTTCACGTCATGCCGAGTAGGTTAACACTCTTTTTGCAATTTTTTCTGTTTCCAGAACACAATCTGTATAACCTTATATTATATAAAGAATTATGAAATCCTAAATATTCGTATTATATACTTCGTCATTGTAATATTGATTTTAAAATAGATAAATTTCTATCGACTGTTAATGTAGGTTCATCGTATTTTGACCTCTTAAGTTTTTATAAATTATTTAACGCTTTAGAAGTGTTCTAATTAAAAAAATTATGTAACGAAAGTATTTCATCTAAATACCGAATCCTTTTCAAAACAGGAATTTTTTGCGCTTGAAGTCGTAGAATCTCTGGAGGACGAAATATGCTATTTTTTAGAGGAAATTAGGCAACATGTATCTTTTCGAAGAAATCTTGTATACCAAAGAAAAGGATTTAGATGTGAGTCTATCAACGTAATTGATATTGAGTGAACATACTCTTACTTTAAAGAGGAAATATACAAAAATGCTTAACTCATTCTTATGATCAAAAAGTTTTTTAAATATCAAATTACATATTAAGTTTTAGTTCTTACGAAACTTTAAATACTGTTTTCTGATGCTCTGTAAATACACCCATATTTTAGTATATAATGCATAAGACTTTGTTTACAAAAAATATTCTTTAATAAAAACATTTTTCTTATGCACCTATCATGAAGCATTTAGCTGTTTTAAATATTCTTATTATTGTTTTAAAGTAAAATGTTTCTTTACTTCACCATTAATACTTAAAAATAAGAAATATGGTATAAATATTTTTTTAAAGTAGATTCATTTTCAGTAAAAAGACTTTTGTAGGCAAATTGACGAATAAGATAACAGGTATATTTAATTTTATTACCGAATAAGCGGACCCCCTATTATAAATCATGCTATCTAAGTACGTCCCTGAAATGAGCGGAAGCGAAGTTTGCGACATAAACGAGGTTCATGGTCCCAAGTCTGCGTCACGAGCGAGATCCCACTGTATCTCCTAAAAAGAGTTTTTGGTTTTTTCTCGAATGGAAAACATATTTTTAATTCATTAAAATTAAAGAATGCAATCTTTCACACATGAAAAAGTTTTTAATACAACTTTAATCAAATATAATTGAAAAATAGAAGCTCATTAATGTATAAAGCATTGTTTCTCAACTACCTTCTGTTTCTATGATTTAAGGCTCTGTTAAAATTGTAATGTTTACAAATTTTAGTAGAAAAAAATCCCCAGTTATTTTAAATTACGGGAGCCTATCCTTAGATTCTTCTCTCGTTTCTTCTATTAAAGCACCTGTCCGACATGCGTCACGCATATCACTGTGAGCGGAGACAATTTCTAAGTGAATGGAGTATGTGTGTGGTCAGACGTCTTTGTTTTAATTTCACCAATATAGTGATCTGAAGGTTTTCGTTTTAGAATTGGCATAGATTTACATGGGGTTGAAATTTTGTTCAAAAATTTACAGTCTAATTGACTGATGGGCATTTTTTCTTGAGATAGAAAAGTTACCTTTTTCCTCTTTCTGGATTTAGTCCCACATACTCATTCTTTATAATCTGTATTGATTTCGAGGGCAGTTATCAACTTAATGTCTACGAAAGAAAACGATGTTAGCAGGTACGAATGGGTGAATATGTGATTATGCCAAAACGAAGTTTTAACCTTTTCGTGACAAAGAAATTCTTGTCCTAGGATTCCATGGGTATCCAAAGGAAAATTGTACGAGACTACGTGAAATTTTACTCCGGAATGTACTGGGTTCAATTTTTTTGTGTATGAGACAATAATTAGGCTGTTATTTCCATGTACTCGGCTTCATTTGCTGATATTTCTTCCTTTAAGAAATATAGCGTTATCGCATTAATATGAGCTCCCGTGTCAACTAAAAATGATGTTTTAGGGTAACTAAAATAGGGAGATGAAAATTCTACAGCCGGTGATTCAAAACTAAATTTTGGATCGAAATTTGGTCGGGATTTTTCATAACTTGTATGACGGTTCTAGTTCTCTGTGATCGTTTGAAGATCTTTTTTATCTCGCTCGTCACAGCTTTTGTTCGGTACATGAAGTGCGAGTTTCAATGTAAGAAGCCTCTAAGGGCTTAACGGTTAATCTCATCTTTCTGATAATAGGAATTTGGATGTCCTGTACTTTGCAACAGAACCGTTGGAAAATATGGACAGGGATTGTGAGTAAGTGCTGATACACGTGTGTTGGAATGTGAATATGCCATCTCGAAATTCGGGTGTATGAGAAAGTCTGTGAGACGGAGTTTTATCTGTATCGGAAGTTGTCAAAAAATGAATATAGGGGTTAGTACCTTAATCGCGTGACCCTAAATAATTATGCTGATAATGTCTTGAATCATGACAATAGTTTGTAGAATATCGAGGGCTATTTTCAGTCTTGCTCAGTATCTAAGTGCGACTGTTAGAGCGGCATCTAAGTTCTGGAGATTGAGCGTTTCTACTAGTCCTGCTACATTATCGGTTAACCCGCTTTTCAAAGCTTCAAGAACCCAATTATTTAGAGGTGTTGAAAGTTTTTCAACATTGTCATATTTATCCTCAAGTGCAGCTTCAGCTCCTGATCTGAGTAGGATTGCTCGATCATAGAATTCGCTGACATTTTCCTCTCTATTGATCCGAATAGTCGAAATTTATTTTAGCCACCAAGAATAAATTTTGCGGATTATACGCTGTTATGTTTATACGCATATCAGT
This sequence comes from Druon quercuslanigerum, assembly GCA_010014905.2. Classification (NCBI taxonomy): domain Eukaryota; kingdom Metazoa; phylum Arthropoda; class Insecta; order Hymenoptera; family Cynipidae; genus Druon; species Druon quercuslanigerum. Next base: position 6,816 of record JAAAKG020148939.1, on the reverse strand, counting down.
CATAAATGCTTTTCACACTGAATTTCCTGTAAAAAGATTTGCATATTAGTATATTTCTTTTCTATGACAGTTGAGTATAAAGGCGGTCATACTGCCGCCTTTATACTTCGTTTCGAAGAGTCTATAAAGAGCCGCCAATTAGTAACTTTGTAAAAATTCTCTTTCAGTTGATTTATGACACCCTCGACATCGGGACAAAATACTAAATGTGAATCTTCTTTCTTCATAAAAAATTTACGGAATTCGAAGTCTCGGTTTCGATGATTAGAAACTTTTGTTTTAGGTTCAAGATGATTTTTCTTTTTCATAAATAAAGCCAAAAGTTCAGAGACATCTTTTGGTAAACCTAAAACTCAGACAAGATCATTTAACCCAAACTGGGATATCAGTGAAGGAATTAAAGTTACTTTTTCATTTGACGTGAACCCTGAGCCACTACTATCGTTGTCGTGACTCGAAAAATAACTTTCTTCATCAAGTTCTCTAGATTCGATAACTTCAGTAACACGATCAATATTTGGTTGACATTTAACTTGGTCACCTACAACGGATGCCGTCATTGACTGAGCATTCTTATATACAATTTAGTTCTGTTTTTTGTGTTTATTGATGCCTTTAATATCACTTAAGCAAAAGAAATAAATTTAATGTTCTCTTAATTTTTTTCTGCCTTGAATCCATACAACATCTTTCTGCACGAGTTACAAATGACGTGTAGAACCCAAGCATTATATTGATTAATCTTTGAATTTCAAATTTCTTTGTTTAAGTTGCAAATATTATCATCATTCGTTTCTTGCAAAGATTGCACTTCATATTTGGAAAAACGTAAACAAAATTTTCATGATGAGGATTTTCATTTGTCTCAAGAGGAATCATTTTGCGGCAAAAATTTTTTTTATGCGACTAACTTCACCTAATCTTGCAGACAAATAATTCTGTTTCTGTAAAACATATATTAAAGTCGTTCAGAACAAAACAGGCAAAAGGACCATGCTTTTGTTTCAATACAACTTTTTTCTGAGTGAAGTCGGATGAGTTTCTTTCAAAATCAAAACTCTAAATTTCTAGAGTTTTTTAGACTAAGGGTTCGGAATCAGCGACCCCAAAAACAGATAGTAAATATCGTCTGACCCCTATACTCGAAAAAATTTTTTTCGGTTTTTTGAAGCTTTGCCAAAACGCTGACATTTTGGGGTGTTTTGGACCTTAGATTTAGATTCAGCGACCCCAAAAACATATAGTGAACGTGGTCTGACTTCAGGATTGCCAGAAAGAAGCCAGGGTTGGTCCATAATGATGAATGCAGTTATAAGGGTTGGGGCGTCAGGCTTCTAGATGTCACGAGAGGTACCTGCCTGGACGCTCAATCCGATTCGAGTGTCTTGACTGAATTTGTCATGTTGTGTTACATTTACAATGTATTGTATATGTATAGATCATAATATTTTTAGTCGTAACACAAATTGATTATTTACTTGAAGGTTATTTAATTAAATATTTGCTATAATTTTTGTAATAAAAGATTATTATTTACAAGGTTGGTGTTCCAAATAAGGCTACCTTCAGATTTTCCGAGTTCTCACGGTTAAAATACTGAACCGATGACCTTGTAACTCGGCATACCGTTAGAGAAACTATTGAACGACAAAACACATTTTTTTGCTCCATTTCAAACGTTTGAACTATTTTTTCAACTTAAATTACAAGAAATTGTCAAGCAACCTCATTAGGAACTCCGTTTGTCTAGGAAAGAGCGATCTGAGGACTGTAAAGTCTGCCATGACCTAAAATTTTTTTAATAAATTTACAAAAGAAAAATGTCATTTAAAAGCAAAGGTTTATATTTTTCATTTCCAATAAAATTACTATTAAAAGAAAAAGGTAAAACAGCTGGAAATACCCTGACCTGATTTGGCTACACTCAACTTTTTCTCGTCCCCATGAGCATTCCTGTCACTAAATGATATTTCATCAAAAAATCAACAACACTAATCGCTTCTGCGATAATAAATACTACAAAAAATGATCAACTTATTGAGCTGCTACTTTATTTGTTTAGTTGACAGCTTGGGTAACACTTACCGTTTTATTAGACCAGCTGTGCAGAGAACCAAAACACTTCTGGGACGACGACTCGAGGAATGTTATCTTCCATTGTTATATTTTATCACTTTCACAGTCATGGCGAACATTTTGGTGCTGCGATCTGTCGGTTTTGATTTCAAGTGTCGTAGATAATGGAGGTGGCCTTATTAGTGACTATGGCCTTATTCGGAACCCCTGACTTATTTGAAATACCCCTATTTCCGTTCGGTAAACTGTCACCTATTTTAACGGCCTTGAGACGCTCATGACAAATTATTCTAAGGCTGTCCCTTTCTGGTATCGATAATGATTCTGTAAGCCACTTTTTAAATTGCTCATGTGCCAAAAAGCGCGGATATATTTGAAATCAATAAATAGTATCAATAATGATACAGATAAATACACCTGCCTCTAAATGTGGTAACTGCGGTTTGGTAATTCCTGAAACTGATGGTTCACGAAGTTTCTTCGCTACAGGTGTCTGAAAACCACCAGCAGCATACCGGCAAGGCGTTATGCTCGGAGACTCACATAAGGACATTGCGTTCAGACGGCCCGGATTTGCGCAGATGAAAATATCGCGGGCCGTTAGCGCATCATGGATTTCAGTGTCTTTCCAATATTTTTGTGGACGTACCACCATTTACCAACTAAAAATCAATATAAAAATATTTAAAAAACTGGTAAAATTTTAGCCGAAGAGTGAATTTTCTAGGCGACGTGAAAATGTCAGCCATCAGCAATACTACACACGACGTTTTGGATAAAATCTACTAAACGTAAGGTAAGCTATACAGGTCTTAATAGTAATCATTTCAAGTGTAGAATGCATTTGCTCAATTTTTTTCGCTCCTTTTATCAGTTGAAGACATTTCAGTTTTACGAAATACAAAAAACTGTCCGCACCGAAAATTTATGATATTTTATTTTATTTCGTTAAACTAAAAGGTCGTCAATCGACAAAAGCATTGAGCATGACTGAGCAAATAGATCCCCATGACGTCATATTAAAATACTCAATTCAAACTTACCGCTCTTTGGGCCTCCTTTTTTAATTGGTCAGCCACGGGTATGTCTCACAACCTACTGTAGAGGTACCATGGTGCGAGGCGACGAAACAGCGCAATTTATAAGAACCTTGTATTGAGGAGATATAACAGGCGAAGTTTCGACTAGGCGATCGTTATAATAGGTGAGAGTTTACAGTAGATTAAAAAGTTATTGATAATTGAAATTTGCATAAAAATATAAAGTAAACTTCATTAGAATCTTTCGATAAAAATAATTTATTGATCCTCTTTATATTCTAAGGTGATCAATTAATTATTATTAGCTCCTTAATTTTGTTCACAATATTAAATTACACAAGGAATGAATTTTAGTTTCTTTTAATTGGGTTAGATTATTTGATTATTTAATTTTAGGTTACGTAATTGAATATCGGCTAGAATTTGTATATTAAAAGTTTACTTTCTATTTAAAATACCTTCATTATAATTATATTTTTTTTAATGTTTTCGCTGGTGAGAAATGATTATTTAAATTTAATTTGTCAAAATTATACATACATACGGTTTACTTTTTTTCTAAAATTTGTATAAAAGGTTATTATTGATTTAAATTTTAAGAATTGCAATTAAAAAATTATTTAAATATTAGGTTATAATTATTTGAATATTTCAATGTTGTTGCACGTGTTTAATTGCAGGCTAAGGTAAAAATTTAAAAAAAAAGTTAAGGAAAAACGCAAAGTTCGGAAGTGAATAAAATGTTGTTTTTCATTAATTATTCATATTATTTCGATCTATGTTATTCCTGTAGAATGAATTGATATGGATAAGTGAGGATTAATATAGAAAGGAGATGTAAGACAAGGGACAAATGAAAATCTCGACGATTTCCGCGTAAAAAATCGCAATTCGTTAAAAACAATTCGAGAAGATTACTGTGTAAATACATCAATTTTGTTGAAATTTAATTTGTTTGTAGGGCTTTAAATCGCCAATGGTTTATTAGTGAATAAAGAAATATTAATGGCAACTTATTTAAATTTTAAGTATTTTTAGTAAAGCTGAAGGTGTTCCATAACCCCAATTATATGAAATAAGTAACTATTGTGACTCATTGAATTAGTACCATTTAAAAAATTTGTATTTAATTTAAAGAAATAATGTTCATTGTTTATGACAATGAGATATAGTGAATTATTTATGGAACTTTAGCCGCTGTATTATATTTTAATAAAATAAATGTATTATTTTTAATATTATTTATTTATAATTCTAGTCTAATGTTCTATTATTCAACCAGAGTTGTAAGCCTGAAAATAGAACTTTAATAAAAAAAATATGTTTCGTGCAACTGTTTTCAAACACTTTCTTCAGGTGTTTTCATATAATGCAAAAAATAGGCTTATTAAAGTTTATGTTTTTTTCGTTAATAATTTATCGTGAATAATTATTAACTTAGTCTGTGTACTGTAATAAAATTGCAAAATGTTTGTGTTGTGACAACATTATTAAATACAAACAAATTATTATTTTGTTAATCACTCCACAGCGAAAATACCATAGGTTTTAAAAAATAATGTTGTTGCTTCTTTCCACTGAGAAGAGACTATTATATGATTTGAAAAACTGTATGCATAACGTAAATTATCTTTTTTTTAAAATCAAAGTGGCATATTTTGCAATGTTACATATAAGATTTCTACGAGAATTGCAAATGTTGCGTTTTTAGGTAGCAAAACGTTCCACAGCAGACAACAATATTTAAAATTGCAATTAAACAAATTAGTTACAAAACGTTGCACATCCGACAAAAATATTCAAAATTTCACCTAAATAAATTAGTAACTTTGTTTTACTGGCAAAAAATACCAGCATTTCGCAAATCGTACTCAGGAATGATTAACTTAGTACTAACATCATATTAGATGTGTAAACTATTTAAGGCTTGACATCATTGATAATGATAAACAAACTTTTTTAAAAATTAGTCTCGAGATTAAATTCGCAAGGTGTTGCAAAATGATTTTTTCTTACTATACAAGGATCCAATATAGTTTGTAACGGACTTACTGCTTTTTTTATATGGTAAGGCAATGTGGGACGAATAGTATGATCCATTGCATATATATAATTTACGACATTTTTTCAAGGTGTCTCGTTTCTTCACAAAAGTTTAAGAAAGTAATAGCATAGCTTCCCGTGTAAAAAAAATACAAAAAATTTTAGAGAAAAAGCGACTAGCAATATGCAAATCCAGAACAGCATGAAGTTTTTGGATAAGTGAATATTTTTTGTCAATAATTTTTATACTGTGATCAAAGCATAATTAAAATTTGTAATTCATTTTGAAAGTTAAAATAACTTAAGAGGCAATTGTATATCATAAGACTAGTGTGAATAAATATCGATCTCGCCTTTCCTCCAATGTAACTATTAAGTTTATTGAAAATTGTGGGACGAGAGACGACAATTTTTATATATTTGTAGATCGAGTCAAGAGTAGAATATTTTACAACCCAAAGATTAGCTATGCAGTGTTTTTTTACTTTAAAAATAAGGTGCTTCTTTTTATTTATTTAGACAAGTGATTTTTTAACGATTATATTGTTTATAACTGTTGTGGATTGATTTAATGATTATGAAAATTAAGCAAAAAAGTTGCTTTGAACATTCTTTTTATTCCATCCACGCTTAGCACTTTATGATATACCATGGAGCATATATATTTCAAATTTGTGTCTGCATTATGAATAAAAATAAAAGGCCTGTCGAAAAAGAAAATGCGCTCTGGATTCATCTATGCAATATCTCCAAGTTTTTTTTATTTTGTCAAATAGTCATTTTTTGAACAATAATATTATTTATAATTTACAGGAATTCATTTAACAATTATAAAAACAAATTAAAAGTTGCTAACTCAAAAATAACGTACCCTAAAGTATAATAAATGAAGAAAAATTAAGGGGTTATATACAGTTAGAAGGCCAAAAAAAAGCGAATTTTCAAGAATTTTTTCAGAGAAAACTTTTAAATTAATTGATCTAAAAATTTGTACACATATTGTGGTATCTTTTTACTGTATTTTAAGACTTTGTATTAGTAAAAATATTTATTTGGAAAGGAGCTACAGCTGATCTCCGGGAGCTCCTCTCAAAAAAGACGTTTTGCGGTGACCACTATATCTCTCAACTGGATTATCTGAAATTAAAAAAACCAAACAGATGTTGTTAAAGTAATGTTAAATCTAGTAAGTAATAGAAGGAATAAGCAAAATAAATTTTTTTGACAACATGGCGGTTTCTCAAAAAAAGAAATCGATTTTTGACCAAAATTTCGGCCTTAAATTGTTTATAAAAAAATATATATTTATCGGTGAAAAAAGTCTTCGATTAACTAATAAAAAATATATTTAAGAAGCTCGTTTTAAAATTTGAGACTAATCGGTGTAGCCGTTTTCGAGTAATGTTGGTCACCGACTTTGAAAACAACATTTTCAGAAAAACGCGTTTAAAGTTTGAAAAGCACTTTACATGGGATAAAATTTTTTTTAACTTACATGGAGTCGTCAATTCCAGGACCATATAATACACCCTCCGCCGCTTCGGCAGCTTCTAATAACTCGAGCTAATGTTATCTGCGGGCCATTCTTCCATCTCGGGTGCTCTGACGCGCTCTGAGATCGGAAATGTTTACGCGCTGCTCATCTTCTTTTTTGGCA
>JAAAKG020148938.1:0-10154 GCA_010014905.2 Druon quercuslanigerum | reverse complement strand
TTAACAGAATATTCTGGGTACAATCGTCGCAACTCCCTTACAAGGTCTCTGTACCTCTCTTTCTTTTTATTCTCCTTGACTATGATATTTTTGTCAGCTGGTGCCGAAATGTTTAAACAATCTCCAAATTTCATTCTTTTTAAAATTAATATTGTCGGATCTATATCGCGGAAAAGTTTCCCAAAAAAGTATAATAATAACAATGATTATTAAAAATTCAATACAAAAATATAAATTAGCTTTTAATCGAAAAAAAGTTTTTTTACTCAAATCTGCCAAGGGGTAAATGTATCAATAATCACTACCATTTTATGTATATTAAAAAAGTACTCTCGAACATAATTTGATTTCAAGAGAAGACCGCCATGTGAAAAAATATAACAATAACCATTTAATAAACAAAAGCGCAATTTTTGCATTATTTTTCGAGTTTTTTGATGGAAAAAAAGCTTTTTCTACGGAAATCTGCCAAGATCAATAATCACTTCCTTTTTATATATATCAAGTGTGTAGTTTAGAATATAATTGTAATTTTTGCAATATTTTGCCAGAGTTTTGGCAGAGAAAAAACCTTTCTTACAGAATCCTACATAATTTCATCTAGAATGAATGGGTACATTAGGATATTTTTCCCCTATAAATGAATCAAAATACTAATCAATTTGGAATAGCTGTACATAGTTTTATATTTTCTGAAATGTTTAATCATAAGAAGGGATTTCGTTTCGACGATGTATACGCAGGTATAAGTTCCCAAATCTTTCCGACATTACAGTTAATATTCAGCATTTAGTTATTAATTCTGAAATAAAAAATTTTTTTTAATACCTAGGTACCGATCTACGTAACAAGAAAATATCAATAGTGACCACTGGCGGTAAATCTAGAAACCAAAAAAACCGGTTTTTCGTACAATTTGCCCTGGTCTTACGCCGTTAAGGTGGTCGTGGAATATTGAATTTTGAATATCCTCACAACAGGATTATTTTGGGTACAGCACATAGAGTCGCAAATGGAAGAGAGCTTCTTCTTAAACTGGGCAGGAAGCATAAAGAAATGGGCAAAGGAGCGTTTCTGTACAAAGGAGCTGAGGAGGCTGCTGAAACACTCGGACTTAACTTCAGTATCAGGGTTGAGCAGAATGCATAAAATGTTATCTATCTCGAGAACTCACTCCTGAAAGCCCCGATTCAGAAAGCACAGGACAAAAAATTCTGGGAACAACTCCTCGATAAGAGGATCCACAGCTTCTTCCACAGAAATGTGGAGGATCAGTCAATGTCGTGTGAGCTAACTTTTGTTTTCCTTAAATCACGTGGATTGAAGCCGGGCACGGAGGGCTTATTTTGGCATATCAAGATGGAGTCTTTTCCACCTTAACATATCGAGAATCTAGGACACGTACTATTAAGTTGTCCAACTCATGAGGCAACGACCTACATCCAATGGCACAATGCGGCACTTCGCTTCGCAAAACGCTCCTAGGGAAATAAGAGTCAATTGCCGAGAATGAGAAGTGCCACATATACTGGAACTTTATTGTACACTCGAGGCCTGGAATATTCTCTTAAATCAATCGTCCTTATCATCGGCGCTCTTGGAGGTGTCAAGCTTTCACTGGTCAAAATCCTGAAAAGCATCCCTGCGTGAGAACAATACGCTAAAACACTTGCGGGGAAAATACAGAAGGCGGTCGCCCTTGGGTCGCTCCGTGTCCTCAGGGTGCACGAGACTTTTGCGGAGACGTGGTTATGGCTGAAATTTTACCACGATTTCGCTGAGATCGGGTGTAATTTTGCAGATCAGCGTGTCGAACGAAACAATCTCAAGGCAATTCCAATTATTTTGAACATAGGTTGAGCAAGTGCTTATTTAGGTATACTAGGGCACCAGAATTAAACTAGAATTTAAATTATGGATAGTATTATAGTCACGACATTCAAATTAATTGAATAATTAGACATTTACCCATTCTTAAATGACGTGGAGAGCACGGAATAAAATTGTAAATAGACTAAAGAGTAAATAGACTATGTGATCTCGGCAACGTGGCCCATTGGACAATAGTCTAAACTACAGAATTCTGACCCCTATGTACTGCGATAGATATATTGTCCTGTCACTCTTATTCTGTCGTATTGAAAATCATGCCCTCCTCCGAAGACGAACCTGTTATCAGTTTTTTCGAAGATGTTGGATATTTTGAGGCCCAACCGGAATTCTGAAAGGAAATCGGAGATGGACAAGGGAGAGAAAACTCAGGTTTGAATTTTTGTATATATTTTCCGACCATGGAGTCACGCTAATTCAATCTTTAAGTGTTCGGTAGTGTTTCTCCCAGGCTTCGTGCGTGCTTGAGCTTTGTCCGCATCTGCCTAATCAGGCCCTAACGCGGATTTCTGTAATTTAGTAGTGAATGTTTTATGATAACGTGAATTGACGGCCTACCGAATTTTGATTTTGTTCGTTTCCACCTCCTTTTCATTCAGATTAAAAAATTTAGCTTGGAAATTCTGGATACTGTACAAGTAAGAAAACTTTACAGTGGAAATAGAATAAAACAATGAATTTAATCACAGGATTCGATCTTTTGGCAGGGATTTAACCACGTGACAAAGTTTAGTGTCTTTCGTGATGGAGTGAAAGTTGATCATGATTAAGGAGGTCTTAGTCTGTCGGACTCGAATTTGTATCAATAATTTTCTAGTAGCTAAGAACTTGTTATAAATTGCATGAATTTTTGAAAAACTAGGTCAATTTTTAAACAAAAAAATATCCATTATCCAAATACTTGAATTTTTGTCCAAAAAGGATCAAATTTCAACCAAAAATAGAATTGTTAAATTTCCCATTGAAACTTTAATTTTTGAACAAAAACATCAATTTTTCAGAAAATAGGTAAATTTTTGGGGAAAAAATTCTTTTTCATTTAAAGAAAAAATGATTTTTTAATCAAATAGATGATTTTTCAGCCAAAGAAGTAAATTTTAAATCAAAATTACAAGTTTGCAATAAAAAAATTAATTTTTAACGAAGAAGTTTATTTTTTAACCAAGTAAATTTATTTCTAACCTAAAACTTGAATTTTCAACTAAAATGATCAATATTTAACTGGATTCCGGAACCGTAACCGGTCCATAAAATTACCGGTTTCCCGGTCAAGTCGCCGCCCTGAAGATCTTTAAAAGAATTCAAAATATTACAAATGAATTCTAAAAAATGGAGAGAATCCTGCAAAAATTAAAAGGCTCTAAGGAGTTCAAAATAATTTAACTTGTATTCTAAATATTTCACGAAAAATAAAGTACCTTCAATAGAATGCAAACGACTTAAAGAAATTTACTACAATTCAACGTGAATTCTACAGATTTTAAGAGAATTTATAAAAGTTTAAAAGGGTTTCAAAGTTCAACTGAATTCGACCATTTCTACATAATTCTTCAGAATTAACAAAAAACGTATAAATACTTATTCAGGTAAAGGTAACACATTAACCAATGGTGATGACAAACATGTTTCAATAATAGAATTGATTTTTTGCGAAATGGAACTCATGCCCCCCCCCCCCCCTGATGTAAAACTACAAACACATTTGTAATTTTTTTTTATACTTGAAGCAAGGTTTTGCTTTCCTCAGATAATTAAGGCTTCATTCAGATACAAAGTGTTATCATTTCCACCTTAGTATAGCGTGACCGCATTTTATGTCAAAAAGTTCCCAGCGATAGGTACAGTGCGTGTCATGCACACGCTGAGTACTTAGAACATATACTATCTGTGTGTCCGACCCACGCGGGAGCTACGTATCTCTACAGACATAATGCAGCCCTAAGAAGTCGTTCTTACGATATTGGCATCGACCCTGCCCTGCCGAACGCTTCGAGGGAGATAAAGTCAATTGTCCAAAACGAAATGTGCCAAATTTTTTACAACAAAAATTTTCAGACAGACATCTCCATTGCACACTCGTAATCTGACATCGTTCTCCAAGATTTAGAGAAACGAACTATATTTGTGATCGAATTCTCGGGCTGCAACGGCTGTATACAAAATATTCGGTGAAAGTAATTGTCCTTGTGATCGGACCGCTCGGAGTTGCGAAGCTATCACTGGTTCGTGATGCAGAAAGCTGTCATTTTTGTATCGCTTCGTATCATGAAGACACACGGGGGTCTTGACGGTCTGTCGTTGTGATTTCATCGTGCCCTGTGAATACCCATCTCACGGTCGTGAGACGTGGCCATTGGTGTGATTTACCGCGGTTCTGCTGGGAGTTGGTGCCAGCCAAACGCGTCATCGGGTTGTGAACAGAGGGTCCATGTACCAAAGGTTTCTGCTGCATATGGTTACAATAGTTAAAGCGCCGTCGCGTACAATTGTCCAGAGGTGATTACGAAGGAATTAATACCCAAGTGGAGGCGTAACAACCGTTCCGAAAGCTGAATGGCACCTTTATAGGGTGTATCAAACGGTGAATCTGGGATACCGGGCGAACAAATCGTCTCAATGACGACCTGCTACAGTGCTACAATACCATTATGGCCCCTAAACAAGGAGGTTATATGGTACGACTGCATGCTCTGTGGTGTGACAAAAATACCCAGAGCTCTCGCACTCTCCGCATCAATGTCTGCGAAAACATGCCAAAAAACTCCAGATAAGGAGCTATGTAAGCGGTGTTCCTACTCTACCGCAGCCTTAACAAGCCTGCAATAGAGAAAGAGAAGCAAAATTAAGACTAACCGTAGGCAGATATACAATAAAAGATGAGCGATGCTTCAGGACCCGGCGAAACATAAACATCCAGGTTTCTCTCAGGGACAAAGATATGGATGACACAGATGGCAAGCTTCGTGGAGATTTTTCCGAAGAATTCGATCACTGGACTGTCAATTGTGGTACATATAATGCAGCGAGAACTTTGACAGATGTAAACCGTAAAGAAAACTAGCGACTGATCATAAGACCAAAAGACAAATACATAAACTCAATACAAATGTAGGCTGGGCTAAAAAGTGCGCGTCCCGCATTCAGTGTCTGATTGACTACATAACATCTGGCAGGAATTTCACAACCAAGGTTCGACAGTTCGCGCGCCAAGTGCGGATCCGTTATCACACACTTAACAAGTCAAAGCTAGTGAACATCAGACAGAATATTGTTATCAGAATGTAGATGCTATCTGAGGCTAGGAGAAGTCTAGAATGGAGGGAGAGGTCTCGACTCTTCCAAGACCCTTCAGTTACTATCGACCATCCGCCCAAACCAAAGAAGGTTGAAGCAATTTGGAGAGAAGTCTACGAAGTCTAACTTTAAGGATCTGCGAAATGCTCTTATAACGCCCGAGAAAAAATTCCCACCTATCACTACCGAGTAGGTGAAACATATATTAAGACACCTAAAGAACTATTCCGCTCCGGGATCAGATGGTATTAGGACCTTCTGGGGTGAGAAGTTGCTTTGAAACATGAGCAAATCGCCCGCATTTAAACCTCGTATTTAAATTCGGAAAAGCCTACTTTGGAGTGGTTGGTGAAAGGTCGCACAGTGCTCCTCCCGGAGAATTACAGGCTAATAAGTTAACTGAACACTCTGTATAAGATCTTTACAGCTATCTTAAATGATAGGATTGTTCAGACAATCTGACCTATGTGGCGCGAGATGTATGAACAACGCGTCTCAAAGAAAGGCGCAACAGGATGCCAGGAGAACATGCGTATCGATAGCATACTGTCGCCACATTTTGATGTAAGCCAATCCCAATGATAGCTGCAGAGCGTGGTTTGCATACCCCGAGCATCTAGGACACATACTATCTATTTGTCCAACTCATGCGGGAAGGACCTACATCCAAAGGCACAATGCGCCACTAGGAGTATTTTATTACCATCTCTGCCACTCTTACGACATAAGCATTAATACCGCTCCGCTACACGCTCCTAGAGAAATCGAGTCAATTGTCGATAACGAAAACCAGCTGACAAAAGCATCATAACCAAGGAGAATAAAAAGAAAAAGAGGAGATCCTTACTGTGTGGAGGGCGAACAAGGTCACCAACCACCCGGTCGCGATGCAAGGCGCTTAAAAATCTTAGAAGAGCTAAGAGATCTGAATTCGCTGCATCTAATTCAGAAGGCAGTATTACTAACACTTGCGGCATCGTCCGTAGTTTTCTGGACGTGAACAATGATAGCGGCGAAAATCGCTTTCTAGAGCCATCCGGCGACACGGCAGATGACTGCGAAAATCACATGCGTAATTTGTGAATTTCAATTTTTGATCTTGTTTGCATATTTTCAAGTCCGTGAGCGTGTGTGAAGTTGGCTTTGTCGCTCGCCATTTATTGTAAATATAATAATATTTTGAATCGGTGGTCTCAGTCGTTGGAATTCCAACCAGCGTTTGTAAGAAACATGGATCCATATAAATGGGATACACAGGATGAATGTTTCGATCGCTGTAAACGGGCTCTCCAGGATGAATGTTTCGATCGCTGTAAACGGGCTCTCCAATATGAATGTTGAATCCGTATAAGCGATCTCTCCAGAATGAATGTTGGAACTCTATAAACGGCCTTTCCAGGATGAATCTTGGATCCATATAAGGCTCACGAGCGTGAATGTCGAATCATTATAGACTGGTTTTATAGATTGCTTACTTATAACTATCGACTTTTTACCTCAAATAACTTATTTTAAAGCTGATTTATTATGTAACTTGCGTTGTTAAAAAAGTTAACCTTGTTGTAGCAAATAATTATAAATAAATTGAAAAAATGAAAATAATAACTTTTTCTTTGATATTTGTAACGTTTGTAATTGTATATGTAGTTATCGTAAATATCTAATAGGGACGCTTTTATTAGTTTTGAGTTAAAACTCAACGCCCATGGCGGGGATAGTGGAAATCAGCCCACAATTGGGATCCCTTGTCCTCAGATTTTCATTTATTCCCAGACAAGAGCGCTACGTGTGGAAACTATAGGAACGACGAACAATGACACGTTAATAATAAAACGCGCACTTCGGATTTACAATTATTTCAATTAAACGTTATAGTTTTGATTGCTTTTCCGGGTTTTACACTAGATCTTCCATGTCTATACTTACTTTTCATTATTTTTCTAATACTCATTTTTATGAGTTTTTTTCTCATTATTATCACTTTGTGATGACGGCGATGATATCCGCTGACACCGGACATAACCAAACTTAATCTATGACGACAATCGATGATCCACACTCCACAGCAGATGGCAATTTCTAATTGCACATTTTCACTGAAGGGGCGCTCGCATCGAGGAATAAATGAAACTCCGAGGACAGTGGATCCCGAAATGGGGCCAGCTGAAATACATGGCGTTGAGTCTCCTTGTAGTACTTCGTGGTTTCAATCCTTAAATTATTTGATAAACCGTATGCATAGTAGTCTACTTGGCTGAAACGCTTTGGCCCAATATATTACTGCTGGTCGTTTTGTAGGCTAGTTGATTTCATCCGCCCAATAGACGAATGTGAGCGGACATTCAGCGTTATCCGACTAACTAGTCGGCTAAACGACTTGGTCGGCTACTGGGCTACGACATATATACGCATCGAACTTGAGTGAGTAGACAAAAACGATTAAATGAACCCCTTTTTAATATTGAAAAAATGGAAACATTGCAGTTTTAAAAATTCGTTTTTGTTATTTATTTCCCGCCCGCAACCAGTTTTTTTTAACATACACTCTGTAATGAATTTCGTATTGTCAAAATGCGTTTATCAGTTTTAAGGGCATGTGATACTTCGTCGTGTGGTAAATCGGGTTCAGATCTCTCTGCTTTTTTTCCACAAGAACGAAAGTTTTAAAAAACTGAATTCGGAGATGCTATAAAATATTATAATGGACGTCCCCAGACTCTCCTTTTAGGGTTCATAATAAAAAAAATGTATCGTTCTAAATAAAAATTTTATGCATTTGCACTATTTTGAGGTTAGGATCGTTTTTCAGCTCTCTGTCATTCCAATAATGTAATGTCGTGCCGATGCTGTCGGTAGCACTAAAGAATAATTATGGGAGAGAATTGTAACACACATAACCTGAAAATACACACACACACACACATCAAATTTATCAAAATTAAATTTTTTTGAATTAACCCGCAAAAAAAGATTCCGGGGACGTCCGTTAACATGTTCGCTATCATGTCCAAAATTTTTAAGGTATGAGGCATCGAAGAAAAAAAAAATGAAAATCGTGGAACAGAGTTTAACACTTTTATAATAATAATTACTTTAAGTAAAATATCGGCCTTAAATTATGTGCCTTTAAAGGTCAGATACTTGATAAAATAATTTTTTTTTTAATACTGTTCAAAAGAACGGATTGACAATTTGGGGAGGATAACAAAAACTATTTATTTTATCTTAGAATTTGATCACCTTTCTGCTTTTTGAACGTTGTGAAAGGTATTTTTAATCTTTTAAACGGAACGACTATCAAGAGAAACAATTTTACAATTTTATTCTGAGAATCTTCTACGAATCCACTTTTCATTCGTTATAACTAAAAAAGTACCTTATATAAAATGTATTATTTAGAGAAAGAATTAACTAATTATAAAAAATACAGTTGCGGTTGAGCTGTTTTCCAATAGATCATTTGACATAATATCATTAAATAGCAACTTCATCTAATATAATAAAATTAACACGCGAATGCGTACACATTATTAATATTCTTTACTTTCAATAGAGATTTAATATTTAAATCTGCTTGATAATAGTTTTACTATTGTGCGCTTTCTCCAGTAAAAAGAATATTATGCTTACCCAGTTCCATGGACCGAACTAGCGAAGCCCTGCGTAACAAAAAAATGGTTTCATTACTTACTGCTTACTATGATATGAAATATGTAAGTTAAGAAACAATCTAGTGTTAAAAGCTCCAAGTATGATAAACTTAAGTCAAATTATCCTAAATTTTTATTTAAATAATCTTTTTTTTGCAATGTACTCTTCCTTATGACAATGATGTGTACTGACCTTGTGCATTGATATAGGTATATTATCCAGAAGGTATTGTACGTCTTTATCATCGTCGACAAAGGCTGCAACATAAACGCATTTTATCATTTTTTGTATCAATCGAGCTTTTGTCGAGAGTACAGAGATTTAAATAGGCAGTGTTAATTCAACGATTTTTTTATCGTGTCGGTACATCCATGCTAAACTCTTCACTCTGGCTTTAGCTGTACTCCCCAATCTTCAATTTGCAGCCTATAACCTCAAATCTAATATTTAAGATAGTACATACAGCGCTACATGCACGTGTTGCTAGTGTTTTCTCAAATCATGCATTAGATATATTTACAATATTCCTATAAATTAAAATATAGTGAAGAAAAATTCCCCTGAGTGATTTTTGAAAATTGAAAAAAATGGCGGAGATAACTAAGTTCGAAATTTGTTGTAACTAAAATCACTAAAATCACGTTTTTGAAAAAACTTGTCCACTAGGGTGGTCCAAAAATGCATTGGAAAATTCTTTTTTTGAATTTTTATGGGGACACCCCCGAAATTTGTTCAAATCTACACAAAAATAAATCCACTTTTTTTGTTTTGAAAAAAAATGATATTTAGAGGTGCCGCAAGCCCCATGAAGTTTAACACGTATTTCCCATAAGAAAAAAAGACGTTTTTGTAAATCTTATTTAGAATCCTCAATATTATCTCAATCGAGTTGAAACTCAACATTTCTCTTCACAATCAGCCATAGAATACGAATAAAATATCACTTTTCAAATATCAACTCCATAAGTCTGTTTTATAGGGTCCCAAAAAACCCCCATAAGTGAAAAAATGAGTTTTGAGAGTTTTTCGTGCTAATTCTGACTTTTTTTGCGGTTTTTTTAATGAAAATTGTTTGTGTCACATAAAAGACCATTTGCTACTGGCAATTAGTTGTTCACATAAATTGTTTAAACAATTTATTATTGTTTTTAGGAATTTTCTCATAGAATGAAGTTAGAAAGACGCGGGTTTTTCAAAAATTTTCCAATTGTTGTCCAATTTTCAATAGTTCATCAATCTTATCAAGAGTGATTGTTTAAACAATTTATTATTAATGTTAATAATATTCTCTAAGAAAAATGCTACAAAATTGCAGTTTC
>JAAAKG020148937.1:0-10155 GCA_010014905.2 Druon quercuslanigerum | reverse complement strand
CAATTTTTATGAGCGACCCTAAATTCATCTTGACCCAGACAAATCTTAACAAAACACATGTTATTCAAATTGTAAAACTGGAATCCAAAAAGGAATGAGTTAAATTTGAAGTTTTTATGATAACAATGACTTAATACTAATTTCTTTATTGAATGAGTTTTGGAAAGATTAACAAAAAAAATATTTGTACAAAAAAATAAAAGAATTTCTTTCGTTTGAGCAGCTAGTAACAGCAACGATTTTTTTCGTTGCAGTTCCTACCTGCTGAAATTTTTCTAATCTTGATTGAGTTAGTGTCATTTTAATTTTTCTTTCTTCTTTTTTATTTTTGTCCAGAGATTTTTTTAAAAAGAGTATGAATAATAAAAATTTAATCGTTGGATTCCTGGTTTTATTTTCAGGAATTCTACACAATAAATTGATTATATGACATTGAATAATATAATAAATTTGATTTCAATTTAATTTAAATTTTTTTAAATTTTAATGTAAATTATTGTGAAATATATTTTACACCTCACAACTCAAAATACTCTCAAATAGTTTTTCGTTGCTGTTCCTACATGCTCAAATTTTTCTTATCTTGATTTAGTATGTTGCCTCCTCATTTTTATTTCTTCCTTTTCACTTTTGTCCCGAGATTTTTTCAAAAAGAATCTTTTTTAAATTACGATGGTAATCAAAAATGTATTCTTGGATTAACTTGATTATTGGACGCTAAATAAGATTTTAAATTAAATTTTAATACAGTTTAAATTTCTTAAATTTTAATTAAAATTCGTGTAAAATTGATTTTACATTTTACAACTCAAAATACTGTAAAAATATTCTGATTTTTCAAGAAAAAATACAAATAATAGAGTGACAATAGAGGAATAATTTATTTAAACAAAATAGATGTAGATGACATATTCCTAAAACATTAAGTCGAAATACATTGCATTTTTAAATAAATAGTATAATTTTTAAAAGCAAATTTGAGTTTTTTAACTTAAAAGTCAAATTTTTTAGAAAATATTCGACTTTAAAATCCGATGATAAGAAATGAAAACAAAATTTAAAGCCCAAAGAAGATAACTTTTAAAAAAATATTTGCATTTTTTACAAAAAAATTAAATTTTTATTTAAATAGTAGAATTTGTAATTAAAAATAAATTAATTTTGGAAAAAATTTAAGATTAGTTTTTTCAATCATAAATAATTTACTTTAAATCATAAAAGATCAAATTTCCACCGAAAAAGATGACTTTTTTAACAAAAAAAAAAATTGAACTTTCAGGCCGAAGAGTCGGATATTCTATCCAAAAAGGAAAAAAGGTGCTTTTTTGACCAAAATTACAAAGTGATGATTTTTAATAAAATATCAATTTTTTAAACAAAATAATTAAATTCTGATCCAAATAGTAGAATTCTTATCAAAAAGACATTAATTATGGACCAAAAATACAATAGTGTCTAAAAAATATGATTTTTCGAACAAAAAAATACATTTCTACCAAAAGATAATTTTCCTGTAAAAAAAGAATGTTTCAGAAAACAGTTGAACTTTTGACTATAAAAGCTGACTTTAAGAAATTTTTTTGAATTTTGGAAATGATTTTTTAACTCGAATGATGAATGAAAAATATAAATTTTGAACCAGATAGTTAGCTGAATTTTTAACAGAAAAGATAAATTTTCAACCAAAATTAGAATAATTAAAATGTTAGAAAAATTAATGTTTAACCATAAAAAACCACAAATTTAAAACAAATTAGTTTTTTTTTTAATCAGATTTTTTTTAAACAAAAATAGAAGTATTCATCTTTCAGTTAAAACAATCGATTTTCATAAACATCAAAAATAGATTCCCAAAAAAATAATTTAATTTTAGAATCAAAAGATGAATTTACTAACAAAAAAGATACAGTTTCATTAAATATATGAATTTCCAACTGAAAATAAAAAAAAACAGTTTTCAGAAAAATTATTTAATTTTCAACTAAAAATATAAATTTGTAAGCAAAAATGGAATGGTTACATCTTTAGTTGATAAAATTAATTTTCAACTAAAAATAAAAAATATACAACCAAAGAAATGAGTTTTTAATCATAGTGATGAATCTTTAACCAGAAACATTTAAAAAAAGAATAGTTCAATTTTAGAAAAAACAGAACATTTTTTTAACGAAAAACATTACGTTTCCATGAAAAAAGGTAAAGTTTCCACAAAAAGTGGAATAGCTAAATTAAATTTTTAACTAAAATGATAAATCTTTAACTAAAAAATTTATTTTTAACCAAATACATTAATTTTCAACTAAAAAGTTAAATTTTCTACCAAAAATAAAATTATTTATAAAATAAAAGTGATGAATTTACAACTATTTTGAATTAATCTTTAAGTAAAATAGTAGAATTTTAATCAAAAAGATGAATTTTCAACTACACAAATAAATTCACAAAAAAAATTGTAAATGTTCAACTGGATTTCTTAAATTTTCAATGAAAAAAATTTTTTAAATAAGAAGAAACAGTTGAATATAAGCAAAAAAGACGAATTTTAAAAAAATACTCAAATCAACAACTAATTTAACGAATTAAACAAAATACACATATTTTTTACCAAATAGTTACATTTGAAGCCAAGAGTTAAATTTTTACGTGAGATCAATTGCAAGAAAAAAAAACGAATTTTTAACTAAAATTATGAATTTTTAACTGCAATAGGTCAATTTTTAAGGAAGGAATAAGAATTTTCAACAAAGGAGATTAATTTTCTGACAGACAAAATTTATTTAAAAACAAAATATACGAATTTTTAAAGAAACTGTTGAATCTTCAACTAAAGAATATCAATTTTTACAACAAAATAGTTAAATAGTTAAATTTATAGTTATAAAATTATTTTTTTGATTACTTTAATTTTCAATCAAAGTGGTGAATTTTCAACTAAAATTATGAATCCTAAACTGCAATAGTTAAATGTTATATAAAATAAATGTTCAACAATAAAAAAACTGATTTTTGTAACCAAAAATATAAAATTTAAAATTTTAATTAAAACAATCAATTTTAAACCAAAAAGAAATAATTTTTAACAAAATAATTCTACGAAAAGAGATACAGTTTCAATAAAATATATAAATTTCCAACTAAAAAATATAAATTTACAAACCAAACCTACACTAGTACAATTTACAGTTAGAAAAGTAAATTTTAAACAAACAAGAAAATGAGTTTAAACAAAATTATTTAGTTTTAAACTAAAAATATAAATGCTCAATGAAAACTTGGATTTAGCTCAAAAATTATTTTTTAACTAAAAAGAATCGATTTTGCAGCCAAATAAATTAATTTTTTATTACGATAATGAATTTTTGATCAAATAGTGGAATTTTGAACACAAAAGATGAATTTTCTATACAAAAATAACGATATTTTTAACTTAATATATTTTTTTCCCAATCAAAGAAACGAATTCTGATTAAAAAAATATAATTGTTAAATTTTCTACAAAACAAAGAAGTTTATAGAAAAAAAGATTACATTTATATCGAAAAAGGTAAGTTTTCCACAAAAGATGGAATATTTAAAGTGAATTTTCATCTAAAATGATAAATCTTCAACAACAACAAAAAAAATTATTGCTTCAACCAAAAATATAAAAATGTAAATTTCAATTCAAACAATCAATTTTTAACCAAAAAGAAATTATTCTCAACAAAATAATGCAATTTTAAACCGATTAGTTAAATTTTCTATGAAAAAAGATACAGTTTCACTAAAATGTATATATTTTTAAATAAAAATATAGATTTATAAACCAAACCTACACTAGTTTAATTTACAGTTAGAAAAGTAAATTTTAAACAAACAAGAAAATGAGTTTAAACAAAATTATTTAGTTTTAAACTAAAAATATAAATGCTCAATGAAAACTTGGATTTAGTTGAAAAATTAATTTTTAACTAAAAAGAAACGATTTTGCATCCAAATAAATTAATTTTTTATTACGATAATGAATTTTTGATCAAATACTGGAATTTTGAACACAAAAGATGGATTTTATTTAAAAAATAACGATTTTTTAACTAAATATTTTTTTCCAAACAAACGAATTCTTAACATAAAAAAATAATTGTTAAATTTTCTACAAAACGGAAAAGTGTTTAGAAACACAGATTACATTTATATCCAAAAAGGTAAGTTTTCCACAAAAGATGGAATAGTTAAAGTGAATTTTCATCTAAAATGATAAATAGTCAACTAATAAAAAAAAATTTCTCCCAACAAATTTTCTACCGAAAATAAAATATACTTAAATTTTTAATTAGTAAAATAAATGTTGAACCAAAAAGGAAACGAAAAATTAAATTTTCTGTAGAAAACTTAATTCTTAAATAAAACCAAATTAAACTTTCAACGAAATATTATAATTTTCAACTAAGATTCAACTTCTATAAAAAGGTTCAATTTTCAACAAAAAATGGATGTTACATTCCTAATTTTAAAAATTAATTCTTAATAATAAAAAACTAGTTTTTAATCAACAAGATGAATTTTTAACAACGTAAATGAATTTGCAAAAAAATATTTGAATTTTTAAAAGAATTTTCAACCAAAATGAGAAGATAGTCACCAAGAAGCTTAAATATTCTCCCAATAATTCGAATTTTCAATAAAATACAGGAATTTTAAACCAAATATTTTAATTTTCCACTTAATAAAATAAATATGGAATCAAACATGTACAAGGTAAATTTGCAGTTAAAACTGTAAATATTTAACTAGAACACATAACTTTAAAAAAAATTACATTTTTAGGAAAAAAAGGTTTGTCAACTAAAATGATAAATTTTCAACCAAAAAGAATAAATTTCTCAACGATAAATATGAATTTTTATATTTAAAGCAAAAATTATTTTTGTTTCCTTATCAAAAATAGTTGAACCCAACCAAAAAAGATGTATTTTCAACATATTATTTTCAATCCTCAACCAAAAGAGATTAATGTTCAACTATATAGAAACTATCGAATTAAAAAAAGTATATCTTTATTTCACCCTAGAATGTATTTGTAAAAATATATCTAGTTATTATGATATATATTTGTTTAAAAAATAAATGAATTAAATTCTCTTAAATTTTCTATAAATTCTTTATTCGAACTTTAAATGCTGAGCATATTCTCGAGAGCATTTCCTTAAAACTCTCTGCTCCTAACCTTAAATCCTCTTTCCATATTTAATGTACGAATTTAATTTTTATTTCATATTACTAGAACAGCCCCTTTTGGCTTTTAAATTTTCAAATGTTTTAAAATAAAATTTGGCTCTTAAATATGAAATTCCTAATAATGTGATTGCCACTTTAGGTATTAAAGTTAGCCTGCAATTTGACAATAATCCATTAACATTTGAATTTAAAAATTGGCAAGACAAAAAATTTTATTACATTAATAATTTTATTGCATAGTAAATAATAAAAAATTGATTATTTACCGTTTGAAAATTGTAAGTGTGAAAAATTGATAATGGTTAATAACAAGTTTTGTAAAAAATATCCTGACATTTAATTTTCAATAAAAGAGGATTATTTTTTTAACCAAAAAAGATTATAATACTTAATCAACATTAGTTGAATTCAACGCAAAAGATAAATATCTAAAAAAACAGCCCAATACAAAAGGGCGACTTTTCTATTCATAACAGTTTAATTTAAAAAAAAAGATGTTAACACAATCGTAGAATTCTTAAAATTACCAATTTTTGACGAAAAAAAGTGATTTTTTTAACAAAATAGTGGAAGATTGAACTGGAAAAGATGAATTTTTAACTAAATTTTCAGGGAAAATAGAATAAACTTTCAATAAAATACAAACAGTTGAATTTTGAAACTCACTAAAGACGAACCTTTTCAGAGACAGTTCAATTTTCAACAAAAAAAAAGGCAATTTTTAAATAAGAAGGATGACTCTTTGACAACAAAAAAATGAATTTTGAAAAAAAAAATCTTCTATTTAAACTAGTTTAATTTTCGACAAAAAAGAATAATTTAAACAAAATAGTTAAATTTTTAACTTTCAAAGATGTGTTTTTCACCAAATGTTCCAATTTTCGAACAAAAAGATGTTAGGCTCTAACTAAAATCTAAATAGTTAAACTTTAAAGCTAAAAAAAGTGATCTTTTTCAAAGACAGTTGAATTTTCAACAAAAAAATAAATCAGAAATAAGAAAGATGAATTTTCAATCAAAAAGAAAGAATTTTTTTTTAAAGTTAACTTTCAATGAAAAACATAATTTTTCAAACAAAATAGTATCAGTGTTAACACGCAAAGATTAATTTTCGACAAAAAATGTAATTGTCAAATAAGGAAGATGCTTTTTCTACCAAGAAATATGAATTTTCATTGCAAAATGACGAATTTTCTGCGAAAAAGTATGACTTATTTGACAAAATAGTTAAACTTTTAACTTACAAAGATGCATTTTCACGCCAAACGGATAAATAATAATTACATTTCTGAAGAAAAAGATGAATTTAAAGAAAAAATTCATTTTTAAATAAGAAATATAACTTTTTGTCCAAAAAAGATGAATTTTCAATCCATAAAGACAAATTTTCTATTTAAAAAAGTTTAATTTCTGATGAAACAGATCATTTTTTAATCAGAAATATGACTTTGACCAAAAAAGTTTAATTTTTTTCTCCAAAAGGACGAATTTTCTATTTAAAAAACTTTCATTTCTGACGAAAAAAATTAATTGTATAAAAGGTTCATTTTTTAGTCAGAACTTTGTAACCAAAGAATTTTAATTTTTCAATCCAAAAGGACGAATTTCCTATTCAGATCAGTTTAATTCCCGAAAAAGTTGAATTTAACAAAAAGTTTATTTTGAAATAAGAAAGATGAATTTTTAATTCAAAAAATAAGAAAAATGGGCTATTATAATTACTTAATACGAGATAATGAGCCGTAAGTTATAAATGTATACAATTGCATCAGATCTCAAATGTCGACTTTGAAACCTGAAATTTTTGACCTAGCGCTATTAGTTTCTCACAAGTCTCAGCGAAATGCGTGCGATTTTATAAGATAGGTTTATATAGGCGTATAGATATTAGTGTAGGATTCGTAAACGAACTTCGTCGTAGCCAGCGAGCGACCTTCTAAGCATATACATACATCTATATTAAGAAGCATTTGTAGTCTATGTAATAGTGTGTGTTCATGCACTTTTCTCTCCCGAGTAAAAAAAATTATGTATAATTGTATATGAAAAAGTATGTACGTTTCATACATGTAAATTGGCCATATATGATTTTACATAAACATACATGCTCCATGTATATCCATTTATGAGGAGAAATGGTAGTTTCCAGCTCATATATAGATATACATGACCCATGTATGCGACTTTATAATATATATATATATAGGCATAAATGATCATACTAAATTCATTTTTGACACATATATGTTAACTTATTCCTTGATTTTATTCAAAATTTTTCATCAAATACATGACGATGTATTTTGTTTCTGCTATAGTTTCATATCCGTTAAACTTTGAGAAATGATGCTGTTAATCATTCTTTTATTAGGGATTTCTTAATTTTTTTCTGCAGCAATGTTCAGTGCATAATCTGTAATATAAAGTATTTTTTACAGTCTTTAATGAAATTCAAGAATTCTAGACCAATGACTGCATATATGGTCTCATATATGACTCAATTTATTTTTACAAGTCATACATGGTTATATATGTCATTATAAATCAAACATCATTGATTTCAATTTTGTCATATATGGTTGCATGCGCAGACATGAATAATCATGCACAACCATACATGTTATCATATATGAAAACAATTTTATAAAATTGTGTCTATGGATGAAATCATATGTAAATGTATATTGTATCATCTATATATCATGCTATTTTATGTTTGATCACGCATAATTTTTTTTACTCGGGCTCTCTTTCTTTTTGTCATGCTTCACCGTGAAACAAAATATCACGCGACCCGCATTTTCCGTAAAGTGGTTTAGAAAGATTGCAAAGCGTTTCTACCGAAATGTACAA
The DNA here is from genome assembly GCA_010014905.2 of Druon quercuslanigerum. Lineage (NCBI taxonomy): Eukaryota > Metazoa > Arthropoda > Insecta > Hymenoptera > Cynipidae > Druon > Druon quercuslanigerum. The sequence goes on along the minus strand of JAAAKG020148937.1, from coordinate 2,085 downwards.
CATTTTGTTTCATTTCTTTCAAAGCACGATACTAATTTTCGCTATTCGAATCCATTACAAAATTTAAATCTGCCATTTAGAATTACTTTAACTTTTTGTATGTTTTGTATTGTATGTACCTCGATTATCCCTAAATTCGTATAGTTTATTTCAATTATGGATATGCTATAAAAGAAATATTAATACCAAAAGTCTCTTCATGTAGTTTTTATCAGTCACCGAGCCCTAGATTTAAATTCCCCGAAGGAAAACATGCAAAATCTATTGGGTAGGATTAAAATTTATCATCAAGAAGCAGGATTCGAAAGGTCATTCAGCAACACATGTTCTGGCAGGGTACCTAGCTGCGTGGGTGGTATGCAAAAGAAAAGTCGTAACATTATCACTAAAGTCTTATTATAGGAGTCCGATAAGCTATGGGAATTCTCCAGCTATAGATAAATATTCCATGAAATTTATTCTTAAGCGAAGAATCTAAAAAGGCTAGCTAAAGAATTTAATTTCCGGTCGCAAATGACGCTTATTATAAACCCTATCTCCATGTGGGTACAATCCTGGAACCAGTTTCCAGTGCAGACACTGCAGAAACTTTGTCGTTCATCAGGACGAGCACTTAGACCACTAATGGCACCATTACGTTCTTTGGAAAAAGACAGTAACTACCAAATCAGTGAAGGGAGAAAATAGACAAAATGTTTTAGTTCTGGTTTTTATCATCTTTTTCATTTGATAGATATTTTAATAGTTTTTAGGCTATTATTGGGTTACTTCGGTACTATCTATAAATTTGAAGCATTACTGATTTAGTGGAAAATTCCCCTTTTTGGTTGAAGCGGTTACTATTTTGTTGAAAATTAACTTTTTTTTGTTAAAAATTTGTATTTTTTGTCAGACCTATTTGGTAGGATATTAAACTGTCTGCTAGGAAACTAAACCATTTGCTAGAAAATTAAACTATTGGGTGGGAAATTAAACTATCTGGTTGAAAATTATTCTATTTTGTTTAAAATTTATGAATTTTGTGAAAAAGTATCCTTTTTGATTAAAAAGTTAGAAATTTAGTTTACAGTTAACTTTTTTTGTTAAAAATTATTTATTTTTGTGGTTGAATGTTCATTTTTGTAGCTGAAAATTTATGTAAGTTGCTGAAAATTCTTTCGTTTTTGCTTAAAAGTTAAACTACTTTTTTTAAAAATTAAGTATTTTGTTAATAATTAAATAATTTTGGCAACACGTATCCTTTTTATTTAAAAAGTCAATAATTTTGTTGAAAATTCACGGTTTTTGCACAAAATAGTTGGTTTTTTTTAAATTGTTTTTGTTAAAAACTAAATAATTTTCTTGGTAAGTATTAATGTTTGATTTTTAAAATAATTCTATTTTTTTTTAATTTAGTAATTTTGTTAAAAAGTATGCTTTTTGTTAGCAAATTATTTTGTTTGGTAGAATATTCATGTTCGATTTTTAAAATTCAACAATTTGGTTAACAATCTACTCAGTTAAAAATTAAACAATTTTTTTCAAGTATAATTTTCGTTGAAAAATTAACTATTTTGTTGAAAATTTGTCTTATTCATTAAAACATTATTTTTCTTGATTTAATCTTCATGCTTGACTTTGAAATTTCAACTATATTGTTTAAAATGTAATACTTTTGAGAAAAAGTTAGCAATTTAGTTTACAGTTAACTTTTTTTGTTAAAAATTTCTTTTTTTTTTTTTGAAAATTCATTTTTTGAAGTTGATAAATTATGCAAGTTGTTGAAAATTCTTTTGTTTTTGCTTAGAAGTTAAACTACTTTTTTTTAAAAATTAAATATTTGCTTAATAATTAAATAATTTTGGCAACACGCATCCTTTTTATTTAAAAAGTCATTAATTTTGTTGGACAGAACGTTATTTTGTTCGTTTGATTATTTATGTTTAAATAATTTTGACAAAACGTATCGTTTTTGTTTAAAAAGTCATTAATTTTGATAAAAATTCCCGGTTGTTGTACAAAATTGTTTTTTTTTTTAAATCATTTTTGTTAAAAATTAAATAATTTTTTCGTTAAGTATTCATGTTTGATTTTTAAAATCAATCT
>JAAAKG020148936.1:0-10155 GCA_010014905.2 Druon quercuslanigerum | reverse complement strand
CAAAAGGAAGCCCATTATGCCGACATTTATTTTCTAACCCTACTTTTAAGAAAAGGGCCTAAACTGCAATTTTACCCTATGGTGAAATATGTAAATTATTCTTTTTATTGTGATAAATTGTGAAATTCGCATTTAAAAAATTAGCGCTTCTTTTAGGGAAATTGGTACGATTATTGGTTAATTATGTAATTTCTCCAGTTTATCAAATTGTAAACAACTCTATAGGTGTCGAACGAGATTCTAAAATACATCGATGGATGATAAATTTTATTAAGATTCCAATTATCACTGAAAATAATATAACGAATTACAGTAATGATGCGCTGGTGCTAAAAACTGTTTTTCACAATATTTCCGCTTATTATTCGTAAGCCAAAATAAAAAACAATTATAAACATACTTTATAAAAAGGATTCAACAGTTTTGAAATAATTTTTGCAAAGATATTGGTCATTTGATTGTTAAATATCTGGCTAATCATTGTTTCCGCATAATTCATGAGAGCAATGATTGCCTACCCATTTATCAGCAGACATCATTTTAAGGTTCGAATACTGTTATCGGGAATCTTCGCGTCACGAAATTCAATTAAAAGCTAAAAACTTTTACCTATATCTATCGCAACTATTTAAAAAATAATTATTTTCAGCAAGCGGACACACCTTTATATAACATTTTTTTCCGTATAAGTATATTTAAGTGAGGTGGCCAACAATTGAGAACTGACCAAACATTGTACTGATTACCCTAATTAAACTTTGCAATAAATACATTTTTCTAACAATACATTGCCACAATGTCTTCAAATTTATTTTATAAATGTTCATAAACACAATCTATTTTTCATCACAAAAACTTCTAAATTAAAATAGCACAAGGTTAATTATTTTTAAATAATCTATGATTAGCCATGCAAAAATAAGAATGTTGATGGGTTTACACAATACAGGTAGATGTATACTTAAGTGCTGTTATAAATACGCTTTTTATCATACGATAAATGTGAAAGTAACTTTGCGGCGAATTTTAATAGTACAAAACTACAACAAAAATATTTTATTCAAAGCAAAGGTGTTCCTCAATCATGAACTGATTACTATCACAATCCATGCAACTTTAAACAGTCATTATTTTATCTTCCTCTTGTTACTATCTAAAGTACAACTTTTTCAATAAATAGTTAAATTTCAAGATTCACAATCATAAAAATTCTGTAGAATTTTCAAGGGAAAAAATTCAAGATTCAATTCAATTCATTTCATGAGTATTTCGAATAAACCGGAAAAAATATGTACACAGTACTCTACTTTTACTATTATCTGCTTTTAGAAAATAAATCAAAAGAGGATAAGATCAATTTATTTATTATGTACACATGTATTGTCTTCGACTACTGAATATCGTTGCAAGATTTTTTTTATCAATAGATACGTCAAACTTGAGATTTAAAATTTCATTACAATTATTAAGATTTTAAAATACAATGTTTGTAAAGTTAAATTTATTATAGAATAATAGCAAAAGTAGAGCATAATAGTTCATGTCGTTGGAATCTCATACCCTCTCCAGAAACTTAATTAAATTAAATAAACACTTAACCTAAGGAATATTTGTCTTTGTCTACTTGTGTACAATAAATTACGAATGATATAAATTACATATGTTACACGCGGAGAGACGAAGTTTTCTGGAAACATCTTAAAATGATCAAATTACTGTCTCATTAAAAAAAATTTTTAGATAAAAAATTATCTATTCCACTTAAACAAAATTAAATATTATATTAAGTATTCTATTGCAGTGATGTGCTGTGAGATTTTCTCCTACTGTCGACAAAATTAAATTTATCGAATAGTGCATTATAAGCAGCTAATTTGTACTTTGAAAAATTCTTTAAGAAACTAATTCTCTATTTTACACCTTCCCCAATGTCATTTTCATAGTTTTTCTCATTTTTTGTTTGTTTTCTGCTCTCTGAAATCCAATTATACAATGTTCATACAAAAAAAGATTTTTTTGTGTGATATTCGGAAGATTAAGCCGAAATAATGAGTATTACATTTCCTCCAAAAAAACACCCTGAATTTTAACTTATTTACTGAATGGAAATTCCAAGGAATTTCGTCGAAAGCTTTCGAAGTTTAGTCAAATTTAGTTAGCTCAGCTCGTAGCAGACAATTATTATCGAAGATTTCAGTCAATTTTTGGTTTTATCCGCCCCAAGGGAAGAAGACTTTTCTCACAAAATAAGACGCAGGTTGCATACGTGCACTGCCGTTGGGATTTTTAGGTGCAGTTTCTCGACTCCTTTTTCCACCCCAGGGCTGAAATGTCGATCGGTGCCTTAAAGCTCGATTCGACCTTTTTTTTGGTATCCTCGAACTGATCGTTTCCATAGTATTTTCACTACTCAGATTTAAATTCTCAGCTTCTTTTTCATTTAAAGACCTTTTGCCTCCCCAACTTTCGAATTTTTGGATTAACGGGATTCGTCTTTCTTGCATCTTTCTCATGAATTGTCCTTGTGCATTTCCGTATTGACCTTTAATTAATAATTTTACATGAGTTATTATTTTAATCAAAGAGAAAAATCTATATTCCAATGAAAATGTAAAAATTGAAATTGATGATATTATATTTAATTAATTTACCTCTCTTATTGCGAAAACCAATTTTCCCTTCGACTTGAGGAGGATCTTTCAAATTCGTTGAAGTGAATTCGACAACATCCATCCATCGTTTTCCACCCCAACTGTTGAATGGGATTTTTCTCTGAGAGTCGCTTTTTGAAACTCGTTTCAATTCAAGGTTGTCATTAGGACCGAGTCTATTCCATGAATATAATTTTCCGTTATCCTCTGGTGGTAAACGCTTTGAAATTTCATTGTCATGCTTTCCACCCCAACTGTTAAAGACGTGAACGGTATGTCGAAATTCGGGATTCGATAAATAAGAATCGATTCTCTTTCCTCCCCAAGGACTGAATCTAGGAGTTTTCTTCTCCTGATTTAAGTCCCCACTTCTTTCTTCCACAGTGATTTCCTGTATAATTTGATTAAAGTTATGGAAATTTTTATTTATTATAGACTTCGTATTAATCTCTACGTATTAATTGCCGTAGACCACTTCACTTTCTTCTTTCGTTCATTTGGGGAAAAATAATTGAACACAATAGATTAATAATTAATCATAAATTATTTTGCAACGTTTCGTTAGCTTGGTTCGCTAGCCCCATCAGCACTATTCTTCCGAATAAAACATTGATAGAATTAATGAGTCAGGTAAAGCCAAAAGGCAACATTTTCATTTATGTTAAAAGAACAAATAAAGTAAAAAAGTTGTGTTCAATTGAGTCTGAATTTTTCTGTTGTTTGAATCAGGAAATATTCTGACAAATATTTTAATAAATTAAATTTCTTCACTCACGTCTTCTTTCGGTGGCCAATAAAGCCATGAGACTGGTTTCTTCTTTTTCTCCAGACCTTTCGTCATAGATTTCTGCAGATCAGTTTCATCAACCGATCTTTTTCGTCTTTTTTCCACATCTAGAAAAAAATGTCATATTTTCTTCATTTGTACACACAGTGTCTGACTCCCCCCCCCCCCCCTGAGCTTTTACGGGATTTCGGTATGGTCCCTTAGGCTCTTGAAATTTTAAAGTAAATACAAAATTCAGAAGTTTTTTACAACTTACTTAACCAGTTATGCATTGAATATCTGCATTATATTATAGGTATTATGTATACCTATTAGTTAATTTTGAATTAGATTAACATGTGTATTTTTATAACTTTTTTTTTAATTAATGAAAACGATAATTTAACAGATTTATTAAAAACTCGAAATGAGCACTTCAAATTTTAGTATATTCTTTCAAACTTGTAGCTTTTGAATTTTTAGGGTTTCAAGATTTAAAATAAGGGCAATGTATCTAGAGCGTTATGACAATGTTAAAGTTTACATACTTTTACTGTAGAAATGTTCAGTTTTAAATTCTTAAGAACACAACTAAACCTGATTTTTTAGTTTCTTTCTTTGGACTTAATCATTTTAAAAAAACACAACGTCAAAATTGAAGATGTTACTGCGTAAAAGTACTTCTTTTTAAAATAAACCATGAATGTAAGTTAATATTTACACAAAAATTTTTATAAAAATATTGTAAATTTGAGAATTTTTTCGATCCCACGGTTTGTTTCTCATAAAACAACTTTCAGATTAATTCGAAATTGTAATTTGTAAACACAGAAAAATGTAAACGTTAAACATTGTCGTTGTTAATAATGATATTGTAAACCAATACAAAATTTAGCATTTTTCAACTGGAAAAATTCTTTTTCTACTAAATCGTGTTGCCGGTATAATGTTCCTAAAAAAAGCTAAAAAAGTGAGTATCAACTCGAAATTTTTATTTTTATTAATAATATTATAAAGAAAATATTAAATTTAAGATTTTCAAGGTGAAAAATTATTTTGTCTGCTAAATAATGTTTCAGGAAACTAATGGTTACAGAATGTGTTTCACAAATTCTCAATTATTATTGTTACTTGCAAATTATTCAATAAATATTTGTTTTGTCTGAATAAACGGGTTTTTCATTGATATTTTTAAATTGATTATATATTGTGGCACTTAGTATTAATAGTAACTTATAATAAAGGGATTATAATTAACAATAAATAATAACATATTGGGGCGCGGAAAGAGAATTAGGCAACAGTGGAGAAAAATTTTGAATTCTAACATTATTGACTAAGTAATTAAAAATGATAAACTGCTGCATTCTGTTTCCGCCCCACCAGTATGTTATTATTTATTGTTAATTATAAGCGCTAGTATAATTTACTATTAATAATAAGTATCACTTAAAGGATGCAATTAAAAATAACAACTTACAAACCACTTATTCAAACATAAAATATCTATGGCTTACTATTTATTTAATAAATTGTTAATAACAATAACAATTCAGAGTTTAGGACACACATTCTCGGTAAAACATTACCATTCAGATACATGCAACACGATTAGGTGGAACAAATCAATTTTTCCGTTAAAAAATCCTAAATTGAATATTGTTTTATGATTTTGTAAATAAAAATATAATATACGAGTTGCTGGCACCCCTTCTGGATGAAGCATTATACCATCGTGCCAGCCGCAACGTAATTTAGTAGAAAAAGTCATGTTTTTCGTTCAAAAATGCTAAATTTAATATTTGTTCATAATATTTTTATTAAAATTTACCATTTTTAACGTATAAATTCATATGTGTTTACGAATAATAATAATTAAGAATTGATATGAAAGTGTTTTAATAAGAAAAAAATATATTAATAAAATATTAATAAAATACAGGAAAAGAATAGTAAATTTTAATTGATGGATATTTCTTATTCTGAACATTAATTATGTGTAATACGTTAGCAGTTTTTACTTTTAAAACAATTTTTTCTGCTGTTGAGCACCGCATTCAATCAATTGTTAATATAATTTAATTATAACAATTTGGTTTAATCCTAAATGAAATATCTATGATCTCGGAATGACCGGAATGAAGCGTTAACCAATCATAAACGTACCGCGAAAACATTGTCGTTCTCGAGCCGAACTCAGCCGAAATGTTCGAAATTTTTAAATTCGCGCCAGAAGGCGTTCCGTTTGTTTCCAAAATTGTCGAACACCTGCACCGGAATAACCGGAATAACCAGGAATTACCGGAACGCCAATCATGGGGTACCTTTGACAAGAAGGCCCCTTTTCGTCTTGTGGAAGGTGCTCTCTAATTGGTGTTCCGGTCATTCCGCGTTACGGCCAATCAGATGCATAAGTTTGACAATTTTGAAAACGAACGGAACGCCTTTTGGCGCGAAGTTGAAAATTTCGATCACTTCGCCTGAGTTCAACTCAAGAATGACACTGTTTCCGCGTAACGTTTCTTATTTGCCAAAGCCTCATTCCGGCCAGGTGAAAAAGTTATATATAGTTTGTATATAGTGAAATCAGACACTGATACTTTTCATTTGTTTTATGAATTTTTCTATGTAAAAGAAAAGAAAAATATAAGTGTTTTGTCCACTATATATAAGTTATATATAACTTTTTCACCTAGGCAGACAGAAATATGATATACACGGTGATTGATTTTAATCTACTATCCCAAATATCTTCTAAAATACTTTATCTGAGAAGAAAGGGTTCGAACAAAGGTTGACCAGGGCCAAGGGGGAGATTTGACTGTATCATCCATTTTGACCTTGAGGTCAATTTTTAAGGTCAAGTGGAGGTAAGAGCATTTTCTTAAATGAGAACCCTTATTTTTGACTGGATTTGAAAAGAGCGGAAAATTTCACGTCCAAAATGACCTGTGAAAAAATGGTTTTTGTGACCAGGGAAAGGTAAAAAAAAGGTCAAATGTCTGAGAAACGACCAAATGTCTTTTTCTGAGTTTTCGTGGTTTTTTGGGGTAAACAAACGTTCAAGATGCTTCACGAAATTCGATGAAATGTTAAGGTCTACATAACCTTAACCATCATTACATTCAGGTCCAAGACAATGCAGAAAAAGGCATCTGGTCGTTTCTCAGAAATTTGACCTTAATTTTTTACCTTTCCAAGGTCACAAAAACCAGTTCTAAAATTTTTGCACTATACAAAATTTAAATATAAAATAAAAATTTCAATCAATATTGAATTTTGAAAAACACACCTGCTTCTGCAATGTCATTTTCTTTATTCAAATCTACATTTTCATTTTTGGATGGAGAAGTCTGCTGTTCATATGACATTTTTAATGCACGCATTTTCAAATCGGAGTTCAGTACTTGACGTGCAATAATGTTGATAATATCTCTGTTAATACCTTTATCCCCAACATTGTTATCAACCTCAAAGTTCGCCACCACCTCGCGTGTTAGCAATACTGTTAATGTTAAGAGTAGCCACATTCCTAAAAAATAAAGAGAAATATTGATTAGAGTCGAATAATTTTATATTCATAGTTGCATAGGTCAGGGTATTCCAGAAAGTCACGGAAAATCAGAGAATGTCAGGGTAAACGTCACGGAAGTCAGGGAATTTTCGATAAACTGAATTTGAAATAAATTTGAATATTTTATTGGAAATTCAGCAATTTTTTTAAAAATTTATTCTTTTTGGTTGAAAATTTAACTGATTTGTTGAAAAATTATCTTTTGGGTTAAAAATGTGTCTATTTTGATAGAAAATGCATCCTTTTTAGTTAAAAAACAGAACTTTTTGGTTAAAAATCAATCTGTTTTTATTGAGAATTTAACTATTTTCTTGAAAATTCGTCTTTCTTGATCAAATTCAACTTTTTTTGATTTCAGTATCAACTATTGAATTTTTTGCTAAGAATTCATTTTTTTTATATTTAATTGCTTAGTTGAAAATAGAACTACCTTGTTTAAAAGTCAATTTTAACGACTGGTCACAGCAGAGTGATCGGTGACATCGCGGATACCTTTTCCAGGTCCTCCTTAAAAAACACGTTTAAGCGACTGGTCACAGAAGAGTGATTGGTCATTGATAGTTTCAATTAAAACGCGAAAAAAGATGGCAATAAAAAAATTTTTGGCTTTTTAAAAAAGAACTTGGTTATATCGCGTTTTGACTAGTTAAAAATATTTTTGACAAATGATCGTAGGAATTTCGCGTTTTAACTGGTATAACTTGTTACGTATATTCCGGTATGGTCAACAGAATTACATTGTATTCCATGATCGTATCATAATTTATTAAAGAAACCGATTTCTTTATATACATAACACTAAACTATGGGTGCTGTAGTAATTAACACTCTATATTTAGTATGGTGAACAGAGAACTCTGAATGGCGAAATCTGAAAGAAATGCAACTTTTGCATAAAAATCTAAGTAATTGCGTTTATTTACAGAAAATATCGGTCACTGGGGGTGTTGGCAAAACCCCTGTTTGACATTATCTATTCGTACATATAATTGAATCCATCGGTTAAAATTTTTGTTCATTTTCTCATTAATAATTTCTTTTCTCTTCTAATTTTTATTAGATCCACTTTTACAAGAGACTTCGATGTCCGCATCAACAATAGAATTTCATAATGTGAGATTAGGAGTCTTAAGTTCTTTTCTATGGATTTTTGCCAATATTGTGCAAGGCATATATCGATTAATCAGTAAACAAAACTTGCTTAAGATTTGCCCTAGACAATATCTAGACCATCGTGTACATTTTACTGAAATGAATCCGGACAGATAACACAATGTGACATTAATAGCCTTATCAATTCAGCTAAAAATAATTATTTCATTTTGAAGGAGACATATCTTGTTTAATTTAAATCTTGCCTTAATTTAAAAACTGATGCCAATAAAGTTTTTATAGTCCAGTATTTATGAATAAAGTATTCAAAAACTGGGATTTATAACAAAAATGTTTCTAGCTTAGCTTGAAGTTGACCCATGCAGTAAAAAATTTGATTTATTTAAAGATTTTTTCTTTACATTTGGAGGCAGGTGAAAAATGTCTATTGCGGTTTCAGAACTCAGATCGTGCGACTTTTTCAAGTTTTTAGAAAGATGCGACTGATCACCTTTTTTCCGTTTTTCTCTTAAGTTCGATACTTAGTTTTAATTTTAATCACATTAATACTTTCCAAATTGAAATGCAAAACCTGACAAAATTGCACCATTTTAATTGTGAACTTTAAAAATTGAATAATTTCTCATTGAAACTTTATAAATAGGCAATTTTAAATTAATAGCGTTTTATATTAAACAATCTATGAATGCGTTAATCCATATTCAGAGTTTTTATTTTTTTTAATGTAAGTATTAACAGATTAACATTTAAGGATTGAAAACGTTTCAAGTATATGCATTTTAAAGAAAATTATTAAAAATAAAGTTCTCAACGATCCAACTACAAATTAATTCAAGTTTTTTTAAAATTTTAAATAATTTTAATTAAATAAAATTACAAATAAAAATATGCATTAGATACAGTTTCTTTCATGATTATGCGAAATTAATATTATAGACAGTTTCTGTTACTGAAAGGAATTAATCAAAATTTGGCTAATTGAATTTTCAGAACTTCAAATACATTTAAGATTTAATAATATGACATTGAAAATGTCTGCAACTACTCAATTTTGAATTCAAAGAGTTTGGAATTCAATATACAATCATCTTTAATTTAAAGCTCAAAAGGGTTCAAACTTTATTAATTAAGTAATGTTTATTGTGAATGATGGATTGATGAATGTGTTTCAAAAATATTTTACGAAATATTACAAAACTTCTATATGTTTCCAGTGGTTTCAAAAGATTTCAAAAGCGATTTCAAGAGATTTCTCGAAATCCCGAACTATTTAAAAAGATTTTAAGTATTTTCGAAGTACTTAAAATATTATAAGATATTTTGCAAGATTTGTATTTAAATTTAGATCTATTGAGAACTTTCACAGGGTTTTAAGTGATATCTAAAAATATTATGGAATTTTAAAAAGATTTATTCAAAAAAAAATGTATAGGATTTCACGGACCTTCAATATTTTTTAATTAATTATGATGGATTAAAAAAATTTTTGAAGCCTGTCAAAGTATTTAAAATTATTTTGAGGTTTTTATGAAGGTTTCAGTTTTAATATATGGATGGCTTTTAGGGTAACCCAAAAATGTGCTAAATTTTTTTTTCTCGAAATTGCATGCACATCACCCTCCAATTGGTTCGAATCCATCACAAAATAAATGCGTTTTTTTTAAACAATATTGATAGCTGTGGTAAGCCTCATAAAGTTCAACACGTGTTTCTCATAAGAAAAAAAGACGCTTTTCTAAATTTTACCCAGAATATTTTTTTAAACATTTTTTTTAAATAATATATGTTTTGAATAATATTAGAAAGTTGCGTTTTTTTTAATTTTCAACTTTCGTTTCATTTTTCACTTCGAGTGCGACAATAATTACTACAATTCAGCAAATATAATTGTTTAAACAAAATATTATTGTTTATAACTATCTTTTTCATAGTAATGCTAGATAGTTTCTGTTTTTCTCAAATTTTCCACGTTTACTCAAATTTAAGTTCTTAACACTACTTCCCGAAAGAAGATTTTATTTAGGCACTCGGACTATATAGTTTGATCTCTA
>JAAAKG020148935.1:0-10155 GCA_010014905.2 Druon quercuslanigerum | reverse complement strand
GTCGAATATCCGACATTCGATCGACGCGCCGATCGAATCGAATTTCGGATCGAATTTTTTTGCACACCTCTAGTTTAGGCCTATACTTAAACCTAGGTTAAAACGTAGGTTCATGTCCGCCGCGATTTTGTTGATTTTAATAAAATTAATTAATGCGGAAAAATGTTACGAAGAATTCAGCGCTTTTAACGAAAATATCTGTAATAATACAATCGAGTGAAAATCAATTTTACATAAAAATGTTTTATTTGTATTAAAAAGCGATAGCGATTAGGCTGATATATTAAAATTTTGTGAAATTTAAAAAATTTCAACAACTCCTAGGAGGAAAACATTTATTTTAGGTCCAAAAACGTTAATTATCATTTCTAAAGTCAAAAAAGATATGGCAGTTGGCAGGCTGCAGCTACTTAGCCAAGTTGTGCGATTTTTCAAGTTGAAGCATTCTTATATCCTTAACTAATACTATCAATGGACCTGCGCGGCTGAAGGGACATTAGTAGTAGGAAATTTAAATTAGTAACCTACACAATGTAAAGATAATATCATTTACAGCTTCCAAATCTAATTGAACTTGAAAAAGTGGAAATTATCAGCACATACCTTTGTTTAAACATATTTACGCAACGCTCAGAAAATAGTTTATTGACTCAGACAATTATTGAAAGATAAGCAGCAATGGTAAATTATAGAAATAATAAAATAATTCAAGGATTGTATTAATTCCATTGCATCTAAGCAGGACAACATATATCAGGTTTTTATTTAATTTCAATATTGTGCATGTTTTCAACAAATTAGGCGATACTTATTTTCCGATTTGCAACAAAAAAGTTCTAAGAAGTTATGCGGAAAATAAAAAAAGGTTTAAAATTAACAAAATGTAGAAAATTTAATTGTAAGAAAAAAATTCTCCTGTCCAAAAAATTTATTTAGCTAGCATCAAACTTATACAATATCTTCTTTATCAAAGTACAAATTAAAAACAAAATTTGCAATTTGCAATTTGAAAAAATAAATATCGTAGCCTGATTCTAGCTTGTATTTCTTATTGGCTAGGGCTCAAGCCCGGCTAGATAGCAGTGCTCTCAATTCTGGTATGCTTTCGCTCTACACATTTTTTGCGTCGACAACAGGATTGGTTACCGTTGGCGAACTTATTTTAAATAAATGAATGTGCAAATCGATGATTTAATTTTAAGGAGTACAATGAAATAAGTATTTTAACTTTCACTTTATATATCTATTTTGTTACAACTGAATTTTTGTAAAGCTCTACAGTTATTATTTGTTTAAACAATTGATTTACACATTTCAAAATTAAAATATTTTAAATAAGCGCATTAACTGTGACCAATCTGGCTGTGGAGGCGACGAATGAAATAAAGTAAAATTGTTATTTTTCATGATCCCTTTAATATTCGTTCTTTATTTTTTATTAATTTTTAACCTAATATGCCCTGAAAACTGTATTATTTTATTATTATTTTATATTGAAACAAAAGCATCTTCATTTTCATGAAACAACCACTATAAGCCCTTTAGAGTAATGAATAATAACAAATTTTTAGATCTTTTTTGGACATATAACTTTTTAACTTTTAAATTTTTTATTGCTATTATTTACGATTAAAACAGAAACCAATTTAATTTTAATAATTTAATTAATTTTTTTAAATTTGTATTTTAATTTAAACGAATAAAAACAAAAAATACGCATCCCATTAAAAAGCGATTTATAACAAAATAGATCTGTTTTAGTGCATAATTTTTGTAAACTGATCGTTTTGCATCCTAATCTGATTAGTCTTTGAAAAGTGATCGCCTAATATCATCTAAAAAACGACATATTTCGTCCCATGAGATTCAGCAATTTCGAGTTTGCAGCCCTGACTGATTCTTGAACATTCTCTTTGCATCTGTTCGATTGAAGTTATTATTTTATAAATCAAATTTTCAAAACATGCACAGTATTGAAATTAAATAAAAACCTGATATATGCAGCTCTGCTTAGATACAATGGAATTATTAGAATCATTTAATTATTTTATTATTGCTATAATTTACTATTACTGCACTGTTCAAAATTTTTAAAACATTGAAACATATTTAATGTAAATTTGTATATAAAGTTAAAGTCGCTGTATACGAAATTGCCATTAAGAGACTATGTATAGCAAATTTCCTATACTATATATTGGCAGTATTTTTCAATTATACATAATAAAGCATAAAATTTTTACATAGATAAACATAACTGAAACTGGGTTTTAAGTGTAAAGTTCAAATAAGAAAATAATTAGGAAACCTAGCCACCCAAGCACCTGTACTCACGTTAAAATTCTAACATTCACGGCGAAGTTTAGAAAAAATTTAACCCGTACGTTGCGCTTTAATTATGAGTGAGTATTTAGTCGACGAATTTAAGTTTATTACCTTCTTTTTAAATATTTGATAAGATTTGAAGACATCAACTCTGTTTTACCGACTTTAATATACATGCATACTAATTTTACAACACGATGGTATATAAAAATTAATGTACGGTATATGCAAATGACTTTACTCACATATATATTAAATTTTAATCAGATTTTTGTACTATTACTGTCTATCTTTGAATAATTGGTTGAGTCAATAAAATATTTTCTGAGCATTGCGTAAATATTTTTGAACAAAGGTATGTGCTGATAATTTTAACTTTTTCAAGTTTACTTAGATTTGGAAGCTGTATCATCTTTATATTACGTTTATATAACGTTTTTGGACTTAACACAATGAATAAATTATTTCTTCTTAGGAATGATTGAAAGACCTTAATTATTCTTCTCTATTATTTCGAAATTGCAATTTTTCAAAAAACAAAAAATGTTAATATATTGCTTTTTAATACAAATAACACATTTTTATGTGAAATTGATTTTCACTTGATTGTATTAATTAGAGATATTTCCATTAAAAACACTGAACTCTTCGTATAAATTTGCCACATTAATTTAGTTTTATTAAAAACAAAAAATCGCAGCGGACATGAACCTACCTTTTAACTGATGGTTAAGTATAGGTCTAAACCTAGGGCAGACCTGGTTTTTTCTCCAGGCCACTTGCACCCAGTCCTAAGAAAATTCCAGGTTTTTTCGGAGTGTGCTATGTTTGTGTGCTACTCGACGATACCACCGTTTATACAGAAGATATTGTTTGATCCCTCGCAAATTAAGCAACGTTTTACCGATCTCTGTAACACCTTACAATTGTATAGGTAGTATTTCGAAAACTCTCTGTGACACCCGGTCCCAGCGAAATCGTAGTAAAATTTCAGCCATAACCACGTCTCATGACCGTGAGATAGGTGGTTACAGTCTGTGACGCAATCAATACGACGATCCGGCAAAAGACTCGTGCACCCTGAGGACACAGAGCAACCTAAGAACGACCGCCTTCTGCATTTTCCGCGCAAGGATTTTAGCATATTGTTTACACGCAGGGATGCTTTTCAGGCTATTAACCAGCGAAAGCTTGCCACCTCCAAGAGTGCTGATCATAAGGACAATTAATTTAACAGAATATATTTCGGGTGCAATCGTCGCAACTCCCTTACAAGGTCTATATACCTCTCATTCTTTTCATTCTCCTTACTATGATGTTTTTGTCAGTTTTTGCTAAAAATTCGATAACGAACATGGTTCGCTTCTCAAAGTCAAGGAGAACTATCTCAGGCCTCGAGTGTGCAACAAAAACATTTATCGCGAATATAAAGTTACAGTATATGCGTTACATCTCATTCTCGACAATTGACTCTATTGTCTCAGGAGTGTTTAGCGGAGCGATATTAAGGTTAATTCCGTGAGAGTGACAGAGATGGTAATAAAGCACTCTTAGTGCGGCATTGTGCCTTTGGATATGGGTCGTTCCCGCATGAGTTGGACAACTAGGTAGAATGTGTCCTAGATGTTCGGGGTGTGCGTGGCACGCCCTACAGCTATCATCGGGAATCTCTTGGCTCCAAAAGTTGGCGGCGGTATGTTAAGGTGGAAATAACACCGCCTTGATATGACAAAATGAAACACTGCACATTTATGGAAAGCAAAGTTAGCTAACACGACATTAACTGATACTCCACATTTACGTGGAAGATGACGTGCATCCTCTTATCAAAGAGCTGTTCACGGAAGTTTTTCTCCTGTGCTTTCTAAATCTGGGCTTTTAGGAGTGATTACTCAAGATAGATAAGATTTGATGCATTTTGCTCACCCCTTATAGTTAAGTTAAGTCCGAGTGTTTCAGCAGTCTCCATCTCTGTTTTGTACAGAAACGCTCCTTTGCACACTTCCTCATTTGCGACTCTATGTGCTGAACCCTGAATAATCATGTTGTGAAGACATTCAAGATTCAATCCGCGACCGCCTTGACGGCGTGATATGTAGACTCGCGGAACAAAAGACTTGAGGTGCATGCTTTCGTTTATGTCTATAACCTTTCGTGTCCATGGAACCACTCCAAATGAATAGAGTACTATCGGGACGGCAAGCATGATTGTTGCAGATGATAGTTTATATCTGCTTCGGAGAGTATCCTTTATAGATGTCACATCCTGAATGCGGCTCTGTGGCACGCTAAGGTATGTATAAGTCTCTCCAGCACAAAGGTGTCGTATGGCACTTCTATCTACGAGCTCAGGGTCTTCAGAAATACCATTAAATTTTCCTTGCTTCAAATAAACCCTGGCGCATTTTTCTAACGCAAATTCCATTCCTATTTCCTTAGTGTATTGTTTGACAATATCTAGAGCTAGATGTAATTGCTCTTTATTTTTAGCATAGATCTGAAGATCATCCATGTAAAATGCATAAGTGACCTCGTGCTTGGGATTTTCAGGTTCGCCACAAAGGTACCCCTGGAAGTGGCGAAGTGCTAGAGATAGTGGCAATAATCTGACGCAGAAGAAAAGATTTTTTCCATATGAGATAGTAAATCTGCTTTTTCAAAGGGGCATCAATCTCTCTATGCACCTCACGATTTGCGGATGAAGCTTTAAGCTTTCCAAAAGACAGATGGTAAGTCTATGGAAGGTCGAATCGAAAGCTTTCCGGTAATCAATCGTGGCCACTGATAGGTCACGCTGATAGGATGCTACATCTTTGCAGGCACATCTATCGATGAGAAGTTGCACCCTAAATCCTGCTACGCCGATTTTCGGCATTCAGCTCTTACAAACGAGAAATACACTGACAAAATGGACAACAAAACTGAGAACACTGTTAAGGTCACCTACAGTTTGCAGAAGATAGAGTTCATAAAAGAATCGCTGGAACAACATAGATCACTTATGAAAGAAGATTTCAATGATTTAAAAGTAACAGTCGAGGAACTGACCAACAAAGATGAACACAATCCTCTCGCAAGCAGATCATAATATAATCAATAAGTCTATTCTTACTAACGAACCGACAGTTACACAAATGCGCATCTACGCTATCTAGACCACTAACTTTTATATATAATCTATGTTTAAAAATGATTTACAAAAATATTTTAAAATGTTATGTAACCAACTACATGCCAATATCGATTTGACGCAATTTTTCGAAGGTTTTCGAGAAATATATAGTTCGGAAATTAACAAAAATTTAGAAACGCTTCTGTGCCAGACGCAGCATGGCTTTCTGCTTAAACGATCTACTATAACAAACCTAGCTTTTTTCACTCAGTATTTATCTGAGGTACTAGCGGTGCACAAAAAGGTTGACACTATATATAGAGATTTTTCGAAGGACTTCGATAAGCTCAGCCATAAAGTGCTAATTAAAAAGCTTCGCTTGGTTCATACCTACCTCAGGGATACCGCGGAGTTCAAATGTGGGACTAGTTCTGTATGTTATTTTCGTTATTCCTAGTAGTTT
Organism: Druon quercuslanigerum; assembly: GCA_010014905.2. Classification (NCBI taxonomy): domain Eukaryota; kingdom Metazoa; phylum Arthropoda; class Insecta; order Hymenoptera; family Cynipidae; genus Druon; species Druon quercuslanigerum. The sequence continues at coordinate 4,255 of JAAAKG020148935.1, read as the reverse complement.
CCTATTTTAAATTTCTCTGATTAGAAAGCCTAAAAGGCCTTGAAACATGCTGGATGGTAGAAGAAAAAAGACGGCTAAATAATGAAGAAAAGAGAGCAAGGTGGCTTGGTTGTCTCTTTATTTTATTTTTTTCCCTCCCTCTCTCTCTCTGTTAATTGTCATAAAACTGTGTCTAATTATCCGATTACAATTGAATTGCTGATATATATATTTAAACTGATCTATTTCTGAGCATATTCTCTCTAAGTTTTTTATGCAATTGTGTGGCATAAATTGAAATTTCTATGTGTATGTTAAAAAAAATGTACTTTCAAGAATGCAATAGAATTCAGTTCTATCTACGGGTTTCAATAGTTTTGTTTTTGATAATCCCTAGAAAATATATTTCAAAATTCAACCACTTTTTAAACGTGAACGCTTCTATAAAAAGTGTTTTTTTAATAGGTAATGAAGGTGCAATCTAGCTATGGAAATTTCAGAGTACCAGGGCATGCCAAAGTGTTGAATGCATAACTCAAAGTCAAGACACAAAAATAGTAAGAGATCTCAATAATAAGGAACATTAAATCTGAAAGCTGAACATCTTGAAGAGAGGAAAATATTTTAAAAGATTTTCCTCTTTTGCTCTTCGATAATTTGGAAGAAGATTTTTTCATATGTTTTCAGTTCGAAGATGTTACCTTTCCACTGTTTGCTTGGTGTGTAAATAAGTAAGGATTATTCTCTAGAAAAAAAGTTCTTAGGCGGAAACACAAATTCCCAAAGTAAAACGTATTTCTTTCTTGCGTATAAGTCCATTTACATACGTTCACATTTGATTATAAAATTTGATAAGAATATCTAAAAATTTCCCCCAAAAATCCCAAAACAAATTTTTTAAGTATTCAAAAATATAAACTTGTAACATCATACTCTACAATGTATAATATTTTATTAGATTTTTAAAATCCAGTTTTTAATATTAATAATTTAATAAATATTAGTTATACTTTTCAACTGCGAGAAACCCATTTTTTTAGGACGTCTTCGAAATCTAGAATTGTTCACGAATGTACACAAATTTCCGTAAAAAAATTCCCAAAACAAATAATTTCATAACTTGAAAAGTATACCTAATAATAATCATTTAATATGTTCGTGAGTGCACCTATACAAATTTATTGAATTTATATCTATTATAAATTTGGTTAGAATAAAAAAACAGTTATTTATAAAAATTATAATAAAGGTTTCCTCTGTGTGAAAATAGAAAATGCGTATTATTGTTAGTATATTAGAAGAATTTTAATTACTAATGTATTCTATAATCATTTATGGATATATTTATTTATTGAATCAAATAAAGAAAAGTAGCCTAACTTAATTTTATTATACAAATATAACTTTACGCCATTGTAGTCAAGACAAAATCTGATCCTATTTATTCTGTATACAATATGTTAAGTCCGCTCGTGTGCAAGTCCTGAAAATTCTGTCTATCGGTGAAGAAATTAAAACAAGCAAAAAATTATAAGATTTATCACGAATTTCTCTCCCAAAATTTTTTAAAAAATTTGTGGACGAATAAAAAGTATTGCTTTTTTCTTGATCTTGTGAGAAAATAAAACCAAAAGAATTATCCGACATAGAAGAAAAGTAGTGCAGATTCCCGGCTAGAATACCATGAGCTAAATAAATATTTATTAGTTTTTATACGTCCGTACTAGGGTTTCTACACATTGAAGAATATTATAACCTAAATAAGAATATTTTTATTTTCACACGCTGTATTGTGGAATCGTTTGAAAATCGTGTGGAATTGTTTGGAAACCTATTTGTATCGTTTGGACGATAAAATTCAAAAAGTTACAAGCAATGTTATAATACCATGTAACGAACTGTATTCTTAATAATTACCAGCAAGTCAAGTTGTGTTGAAGATTTTCGCATCTATTTTTTAATTATCGTGATCGCGGGTGATCCAGGAGCGTCTACAGACCTGGTGATTCTGTCTTTCACTCTTTTGGGGAACCGTCTACCGGAAGGGGTGAGCGGACAGATAGTGCTGCTCAATGCACGGTCCGAGTCACTTAATTGTACGGACGTAATCCCTCCGCAACAACTTCTTTTAATACGCTCAACCAATTTCTGACAGGCAAGGTCAGCACATTGAAATCCGTAGAGAACATGGCTTTAACTTCGATTGGTTCATCTGCTATCAAGGACAGTAATCGCATCCAAAAGGGTAAGATGGGTCTGTTGATATTTATGTGTTCGTGAATAGTGAATATTATACAAAATATATTTTGTGAACTTTGTGTATAGTTTTTGATCTCTGCAAATATAAAATAATAGACAATATTTTAATTGACTATGGAGGAGTTGTCGAGAGCTGAATATTATAGATAAGATACATAAAACAAATTTATTACTTCTACTCTACATGTTATATACTAATTTTTGTTTAATACTTTTATAATTTAACATACTTTTATTTATTTTTTAGATTGAGTCAAACTGAAAGGGATAACTATTTGAAAGAGTTATTAGGCGAGAATTATGAGGAAAGTTTGGCGTCTACTGACAGTGAAGATGAGGACTGGCTTCCGACGAGCGATCAGCCGCGTAGTTCTCGTAGAAATGAAGCATCGGATAGTGAAGTAGAAAGTGATTCTGATGCAGAGTTTGCTGGAAATAGTGGAAATGATAACCAGAACCGAGAAGTAGAGGAGGAAAATGAGAGCGGGTCTGAGGAGGAGGAGGAGGAGGAGGAGGATGAAGATGAGGCTGAAGGTAATACTTGTTTTTTATTACTGTGTGTAAAAATATATCGTATGTATATATCGTATAGTGTATATACAAAAGTTTATGTAAGCATATACATGTATATACCATTTTTTAATGTAAAATTGTAATATGTTTCAGACAATGCTTCAGACAGTACGAGTACAACGTTCGTGACTAAAAACAAGACTGTCTGGAATAAAAGTGTACAGCAAAGCCATCAAACTCCTGTTAGAAACGTTGTCAGGCAAAGGGCTGGTCCACACAGAAGTACAGAAACTTTGTCGATCGCTAATACATTCAAAAGACTTATTTCAATAGAAATGGTTGATATTATCGTACGTTGGACAAATAAAAAGGCAGAAGCTACATATCAAGATTATAACAGTAAGCATCCTGAAAAAGAACCGCACGTTTGGAAAAAAGTGACTTTGCAAGAAATGTACACTTTTTTTGGAATTTTGATATGCGCTGGTGCAAATAACTCGAACACCGATCATATAACTGACATGTGGAAGAAAGCATCATTCCCCTTGTACCGTGCAGCTATGGGACGAGACCGATTTCGGTCACTGTTGCGATTTATACGTTTCGATGATTTCACTAGACGCCGTGAACGAGCAGTTACAAACAAAGCTGCCTCGATTATTGATATATGGACTATGCTAAATGCAAACTTAGCTGCAATCTACAAGCCAACAGAATACCTGACTATTGACAAACAGCTTTTCCCTGTTCGAGGAAGGACGAAATTTACTCAATATATGCCTTCCAAACCTGCTAAATATGGCATAAAAGTATGGTGGATTTGTGACGCAGAGAATGGTTTTCCGCTCAAAGGGATCATCTACACAGGCAAGGAAGGTAATACTCGAGATGTCAATCAAGGAGAAAGAATTGTCAAAGAACTTGCTATTGCTTTCAAAGGATCAGGCCGAAATATAAGTATGGACAGATTTTTTACAAATTTACCTATAGCTGAACATCTGCTTTCGTGGAATCTAGCTATTGTTGGTACTTTGAAATAAAATAAACCGTACATTCCTCAAGAAATGAAGGCATCTAAAGCAAGAGAATTATTATCAACACTTTTTGGCTTTCGTGAAAAAGTTACGATCTGTTCATACGTACCAAAGAAGAAAAAAGCTGTAATACTTCTTAGCACGATGCATAATGATGCTCGAATTTCTGATGCACGTCATAAAAAACCAGAAATGATTTTATTTTATAATAAAACGAAAGCCGGTGTCGATACTATGGATCAAATGTGCGGCAGGTATACGACGCAACGACGAACTTGCAGATGGCCACTGGCTTTTTTCTTCAACATCATTGATATTGCCTCTCTTGCTGCTTACTTCGTTTATTATGAAAATAATAAGATAATTCCTAAAAAAAACCAATCAAAGAAGAATTTTTTTTGCGACAACTTGCAGAAGAACTAGCAATGCCGATGATCGAAGATAGAGCTTCAAATCAGCAAATTATGCGA
>JAAAKG020148934.1:0-16850 GCA_010014905.2 Druon quercuslanigerum | reverse complement strand
AATGTAAACCTAGGAGTAAGGGTATTTTTAAGGAAATTCCAAAACTAGACCATTTTCCCGCAAATTTTTTCCACGGGGGTGCCAAAGAACTTGAGTCCGAAAAAACCCCCCCCCCCCCCTTCCATAATCGACGCACAGCTGTCACGTGGTTCATTCCAACCCTTCCAAATTTAGAATACTTATATCATTCAAAATACATTAATGGCCTTATAAAAAAGCCTGAAAAACGTAAAAATTTATTAATAAGTCATTATTACATATTTTAAGTCGTTCCCATATATTTAGGGATCACTTGATATTTTAAGATTGAAAATGCAAGTGCAGGATTAAGTGTATTTTTACGTCATTTTTAGGTCATTTTTAGAAGTTAATCTGCTAATTAATAAACGAATGGATGCAGAGCACTTGAATCCGGAACATCTCCCATACCGCCCCCACAATCGATGCATAGCTCTTACGTGGTTCATTCCAACCGTTCCAATTTAAAGATACTCAGGCCGTTCAAAATAAATTTATGGCAATATGGAAAAGTCCGAAAAACCTAAATGAAGCGTAGGATTAAGTGTATTTTAAGGTCTTTTTTAGAATTTAACCATTTCCCTGCTAATTATTTAACGAGTGGAAGCAGAGAACTTGAATCCGGACCATACCCCCCCCCCCCTCCCCTCCACACACACACACACACAATCGACGCATAGCTCTTACGTGGTTCATTCCAAACTTTCCAATTCTAGGATACTTAGGTTCTTCAAAATACATTAATAACAATATAAAAAAGTCCGAAAAACGTAAAAAAAATGAATAATAAGCCATTCTCACATATATAAAGTCCTTCCCGTATAATCGCAGGTCAATGGAAATTTTAAGATTAAAAATGCAAGTGTAGGATTAAGTGTATTTTAAAGTCATTTTTAAAACTTAACCATTTGCCTGCTAATTATTTAATAAGTGGATGCAGAGCACTTTGATCCGGAACATCCCCTCCTTCCACAATCGACGCACAGCTCTTACGTGGTGCATTCCAACCGTTGTAATTCTAGGATACTTATATCATTTAAAATATATTCATGGCATTATAAAAAAGCCCGAAAAACGTTAAAAAACAAATAATAAGCCATTCTTACATGTTTTAAGTCCTTCCTGTATAATCATGGGTCACTTTAAATTTTAAGATTAAAAAAGCAAGTGTAGGATTGAGTGTGTTTTTAGATCATTTTTAGAACTTAACTATTTCCCTGCTAATCATTTAATGAGTGGATGCAGCACTAATATAAGCAAAAAATATGGATTTTGGAAAAAATAATTGGCTTTACGGCCAAAAAGAAAAATGTTCAAAAAGAAAAAAAAATATTTTTTTGTTAAAAAAAACAAATTTCAAACAAAAAACATGAATTTTCCTTAAAAACGTTGAATTTTCTCACTTAGAATTTAAATTTTGATAAAAATTTCATTTTTTACCAAGTAGTTACTTTTTCAAATAGTTTAATTTTTGACCAAGTAGTTAAATTTTCTACGACTTTCTGACGACTAATTTTAAAACAAAAAAGAGTAGTTTTCACACAAGAATTAAATTTAAAAAAATACAATTTTTAGCTATTGTTTAATTTAGTACCATTTTGAATAAAAAAAGTGGAATTTAAAACATAAATTTTTAATAAAAAATGGCATGGTTATCTTTCCAGTTAGCAACAGACTTAAATTTTTCATTCCAAATGCAAATTTTCAACATAAATGATGAATCTATACAAAAATTGATTTTAAAAAAAGTAGTTCAACTTTTAACCTGGAATTTGATTTTTCAAACAAAAATATTAAATCTCAACGGAAAGTGTTATAAATCATATTTTTTTTAAAAAAGATTTTAATTTAGATAAAAAAACGATTCAGTGTAGTAAAAAGCGTTGGATTTTCTGAGAAATGATTCAATTTTGAACTGGAGAGATAAATTTTTAACGAAAAATGTGAATTTCTAACTAAAAAGATAAGGTTTATACAAAAAAATTTTTTAACAGAATACATGGATTTTCATATAAAAAAAATTTCACTATATACTTGAATTTTCCAGTGAAAAAATGAATTTCCAACTACAAAAGTAAAATTTAACTTTTTTACTATATTTCTAATATTATTCGTTTCTTTCCTTCCCCTTTACAAATTCTCATGGGGGCCGCACAGTGGGGCAAAAAAACATCCAAGGACAAATTCATTTTCAGAAAACAATTATTATCCAATTTTTACTTTTTTTTAAATGAAAGCTAATCAAATTTCGTATCGAAATGTCATGGCCGTTTATAATTTATTTTTTCGTTGATTTAATAAAAAAGTAAAAAAATATTTAAACTTTTGAAGTACACCGGTCTTTTGAAAATTTTTTTGATTCAGTCAAAAAAACCTATAAAACTGAATGCAACTATACAAAAAATAGATCCCATAGTAATGCAAATGTTAAAAAATTTATTGTATTTGTTATAAACAAATAGGTGAATGAGAATTGTTTTGCAGGGATTAGCGGCGACTCATTACTAGTTTCGCACTAAATTTGAACAATTTATGGACAAAAAGAGTTTTTTGGTTGAATCAATAAAAGTTAATATATAATTTGTTATTTTAAAAACAATTTTTATAAACAAATATCCCTATCTGGTATTTTTTATGGAATTAATAATCGTTTTTATAAGGAATCAATCACATATTACGTGAAAATAAAACCTAAGTATAATAATTGGCCCCTAAATAAAAATTGTTAATTGTTTAAAGTACCTTCTCTAACAAATTAAATATTTGATTATTTCTGGAAGTTAAAACTTTTTTTTCGATGCAATTAACTGTTAATTTAACTATTAATTACACTAAAAAAATTAAGTTTGCACCTCAAAAAATATCCAAACAGTGCATTTGTTAATTAAGGAAGTTTAAACTATTATTAACTTTATTTGGTGACAAAATATGATACTTTGGTTTTATTTCCACATAATATATGATCGATTTCATTGGAAAAATTTATTTATTTCATCAAAACTACCTGATATAGATATTGTTAAATAAGAAATGCTTTTAAAATAACAAATTATTTAATTAATTTTATTGAGTAAACCGAAAAACTTTTTTTATTTATAAACTGGTTAAATTTAGTTCGAATTAGGTAAGGAATCACCGCCTATCCCCACAAAGCTGTTTTCATTCACTTATTTGTTTATAACAAAGTTAATCAATGTTTTCAACATTTGCATTGCTATTGAAATTTTTTTTTATGTTGCTTTCAGTTTTTTAGGTATTTTTGATTAAAGCAAAGCATATTTTTCAAAACGGTATACTTTAAAAGTCAACTTTTTTTTATTTTTGTTATTAAATAAATAAAAAATAAACAAAAATTTATAAATCTGCCATAACAGCTCGTTGCGAAGTTTAATTAGTTTTCGTTAATCAAAATGTTAAAATCAACAAGAATAATTTTAGTGTCATACCCGTGAGGATTTATGAATAAACAATCATTATTATAAACAATTAAAGAAAACAATTTTTAGCTTCAGTTAATGCTGACGAAAAGAATTGTCATTTTCCATAAAAAAGCTCCACGGAGCTCATGAATGATACACAGTTATCATATTTGTTCACATAATAACAATTTGCAATTGTTTAAACGATCTTAGTTAACAATTGCATTATTCGGCTATTTTTCATTACACAAACTCCGTTCTTTGAATGTGTTCAATTGTTAATGACTGATCTTCGAAGAACGTTACGGGATTTGGACGAATATTAATAACGGCCATTGTTATAAACAATGTCATGAACAATACTCATCTTTTCTATTCTTTATGGAATGAATAGCGTTTTCCACCCAGAATCAACTGCAGATCACTAATTTATGATACAGATTCATTATTTACGATTTTTTGGACAAACTATGTATTTGTTTATTTTATTTGTTTAAATAATCAACCATTGTTATCGGATGATTTATAATAATGAATGGGTATCGTCAATTAGTGTTCTGCAGTTGATTCTGGTTGGAAAAAGCTATTCATTCGATAAAGAATAAAAAAGATAAGTATTTCTTTATGAAATTGTTTATAACAATGAAATTTATTATTAATAATCCAAATTCCCCAACGTTATTCGAAGATTAGTCATTACTAATTGTATAATTCCAAAGAACGGAGTTTGTGTGACGCAAAATAGCCGAAAAATGCAATTGTTAACTAAGATCGTTTGAACAATTGCGAATTGTTATTATGTGAGCAGATGTTATAACTGAGTATTATTCACGAGCTCTATATAGCTAATTCCACGGAAATTGACTATTTCTTTCGTCACGATTAGCTGAAGCCAAAAATTGTTGTCTTTATTTGTTTATAATAATGATTGTTTATTTATAAATCCTCACGAGTATGAAAAACAAGTTTTTTTTTTTTATTAATTTAGAAAATCCAAAGAGAGTCAAGTGACTATACATTGTCAAACCATATGAAAACATTTTTATCCTCTTATTTGTTTATAACAAATTTATTAAATTTTATAATTTATTCTACGGTAATAAAAAATTGTCCTGGATAGTTCTTCTACTTATTCTAAGTATTTGAGAATGAATCTGAGTTTTCTCTTGGAAATGGTACTCTTCAAAATTAAAAAAATGTTATTTCTTTATTTTTGTCAATAAATAAAAAAATAGAGCCTCAATTTGAATATATGCTCTAGGGGGATCGTGCGAATTCTTATCAGCTTAAATTAAAAAAAAAACGTTTAAATCGGATAAAAATTGTAGTCGGAAAATCAATTTGGTCAGAGTCGTGATTTTCCCCCTACAGTGAACCAGTAAAGGAGAATAGTGGGGGTTGGAAGAAGGAAAGGAGGGGGTAAATTATAGGAGAAAGATTAGAAGTACTAAGGAGATGAGAAGTAGGGCAAGTAAGTTTAAGTGAGAAAAAGTAGCACAAGTGTTTAGAAATAAGGGTGAGTAGTAGAAAGAAAAAGAGTTATGGGGAATAGAAATAGCAGAAGAGGAGTCACAGCTTAGTTGGTAAGGAGAGGAAATGTGGAAAAGAAAGAAGGTGTGGACGGGGGGATATTAGAGTTAGAGATTAAGAACTAGAAGAATAGGAGGATCAGTCCAGGAGAATTATAAAAAGAGAGGAGACTAAAGAGAGGGGAAGGAGGACAAGCGAGATAAAATTAGAAGGTGCAGGGAATGTAAAATAAAATTTGAAGAGGGTAGTAATAAACAGGAAGAAGTAGAAGTGGAAGTAGTAGTTGGCGAAGTAGATGAATCCGAGGAAATAAGGAAAGGGGCAGTATAGAGGGTAAATCATAGGACAAAGACTAAGGATAATAAGGAGATGAGAATTAGGGCAAGTAAGTTTAAGTAAGAAAAAGTGGAACAAAAGTTTAGAAATAAGGTTGAGTAGGAGAAAGAAAAAAAGTGCTGGAGAACGAAAGTAGCGGAAGAGGAGTTACAGCGTAGTTGATGAGCAGAGGGAATGTGGAAGAGGAAGAAGCTGGGGACGGGGAAATGTAAAAGTGAGAGATGAAGAACTAGAAGAATAGGGGAACAGTCTAGGGGAGTTAGAGAAAGAGAGGAGACTAAAGAGAGGGTAGGTGGGCAAGCGAAATAAAGTTATAATGTGCAGGGAACGTGAGAGGAAATTCAAAGAGAGTAGTAATAAACAGGAAGAAGTAGAAGTAGAAGTAGTAGTCGGCGAAGTAGATAAATCCAAAGAAATAAGGAAAGGGGCAGTAAAGAGGGTAAATTATAGAAGGAAGACTAAGGGTAATAAGGAGATGAGAAGTAGGGCAAGTAAGCTTAAGTGAGAAAAAGTAGAACAAAAGTTTAGAAATAAGGGTGAGTAGGAGAGAGTCACAGCTTGGTTGGCAAAGAGAGGGAAAGTGAAAGAAAAAGAAGCTGTGGACGAGGGGGATGTTAAAGTGAGAGATGAAGAACTAGAAGAATAGGGGGTTCAGTCCAGGAAAGTTAGAGAAAGAGAGGAGACTAAGGAGAGAGGTAGGAGGGCAAGCGAAATAAAATTATAAGGTACAGGGAATGTGACTGGAAATTTGAAGAGAGTAGTAATAAAGAGGAAGAAGGAGAAATAGAAGTAGTAGTCGGCGAAGTAGATAAATCCAAAAAAAAAAAGGAAAGGGGCAATTAAGGCAGTGAGGAGAAGTTAGTAGGCGAGAACTAGATCCAGTGTGGATTAATTAGGCTATAAAAAGTAGGGGCAGTAATTGTGAGAGGAAGTGAGGGAAACGATTAGAAATCAGGATGAGTAGGAGCAGGGACGTATGATCTAAAGAAGAGAATTAGGAGAAGAGTATGAGATAGGAAAGCAAAGAGAGGGAAAGTTGAGAAGGGAGAATTTATGGACGGGAAGAAATGGTAAAGTGAGGCAAGGGAAAGCAGAAGAATACATAGAGCAGGGAAATAAGGAAGGGAAGTTAGAATGAAAGGAGGAAATTTATGGGAGTAATATTTGAATTAGGAAAAATAAGAGAAGAGGATCTAAGGAAGGTCAAAAAAATTTTTAGGGTGATAGGGGAACTGGATGAAAATGAGGAGAGAAGGTAAAGTCAAGGAACAAAGGAGTGGATAAATTTGAGTGAATGAGACAATAATTTTAAAAAAATTGGAATTCTATTCAGAGTGCCATTTATTTGATGGGTTATAATCAGTGATTACATGTTAAAAGTAAACAAAATTATTTTTAAAATATAATTTGAAGCTTTTATTGTAATGTTGAATACAGGCCGATTACGCTTTTTATTATGGTGTTGTCGGCGGGCACTTTTCACGCCTAACGCATAAGTGTTCCTGACTAAGATCATTTAGCACAAATCCAGGTGAACACCTACATACATTTTTTGTACATCCCTGTTTAAATAAAATAATTCAGTGCACAATTAATAATTAACCAATCGGGAAATTATGTAAGATTACATTAAAAATCCTAATAAGTTATATTTATTTCTAATTTCATAAAAACTCAAATAGATTTTTTATTTACTTACTGGAGGGTCATGATGTGCAGGACAGTTCTTTACTGTGCATTTAAGTTCACAATCTACTTGGCATTGATATGTTCTATTTACTCCACAGTTTTTTGGTTTTGGTGCACGTGCTTTTAAAATGTAAAAGATATAAATTAAAAAGTAAGAGAAAAATCATTGTTGTAAAATTTTAGAAATTTATCAAAATAAAAAAAAAATTAATCAGATCAAGTTAATTTTCTGCCAAGAAACCATTTTCGCCTAAAAAAGTTCAAATTTCTCCCAAAATAGATGAATTTTCAGGAAGTGTTGAATTTTGGAAATCAAAAAATTGTTTTGCTAACAAACAAAAAAATGTCGAACTTTTTAGTTTAAAAAAGTTTAAATTTCTCTCAAAATTAATACATTTTTTATAAAAAATCTGGATTCTTAAACAGGAAGATTTTTTTACGCCAAAGAAGCCAAATTTTCAACAAATGACTTACTTGGACGTATAGACTTGGACAAATATTCTTTATTCAAACAAAATAATTTTTATTACAAAGTGATTTTTATAAAACTTACGTGCAGCCATGGCTGTTGCAATTATGGCGAAAAATAAAACTGTCAAAATGGGAGACATTTTGGTCACTCTCTTTCTCTCTGAATCTGGAAATCAAAGTGACAATATCTTGAAATACATATAAAGATTTTTTTAAATTAGTTTATTAATAATTATTATACAATAAATAATTAAAATAAATAATTAATTACCAAAATTTTAATAATTATAAATTATATTATTAACGTATTAATTTATTATTTAATTTTAATCATTTTGTTTTTTAATTTAATTTAGTTTCATTTAATTCATTTATATTATTAACCCAATTTTCGAATACCTATTTTTTTGTGTTAATGATAAAACATCGTTTAATCATTAAAACAACTTCTATAATTTTTAAAATAATATTCCAAAACGATACTTTTATTATTCAAATTATATCATATATTTAATCATATCACCTTAAAATAAATAATTAATTTTTGTTGCTAAATAGATAAAAATAAAAATTTAATCTTAATATTATTTAATATTATCAAGAAATTAAACTTTTATTATACTATTTAGGTCCCATATTAAATAAAATAAAATTAGAGTAAATAATAAATTTATGTTACTTATTTAAAAGAAATTACAATTTGATCTTTATGCAAATTAAAAATGGGAAAAATCAGCTAATAATTAATTAATGTATAATACATAATAAATTAATCATAACAAAAAAAGAAAATAACTAACAATTTTATTTAGACATTGAAAAAGTTGTATTTTACTTTTATTTTAAATTTCATTTTCATAACTGAAAATTAGATTTATTAAAAATCTTGTATCCTAATTTCAGAAAAAGTTATTTTTATTGAAAAAATCAAATTATTTTTAATCTTACATATACATATATAGTTTTTTTAAATTGTACTTTAAATTCTGAATATTTTGATTTCTTTTTAAATAATACTAGAAAACTGAAGTTTCAACAGAATTAATAAATAAATATTCTATTATCTCAAAACAAAAAAACATTAAAATATTATTTTAATTACAAATTTAAATAATTAAAAGCTTTGAAAAATTAAATTTATTGAAACATTCAAATAATTTTCAATTTATATATATTTAAATTTAAGCTTGTCTTTGTGTAAATTTTATTAATTTTAAGCTTTCAATTAATAGGCAATATTAAATTACAAACTTGAATGCCAATAATTAATTAATTTGGCTTAATTGAAAACAATGTATATAGAGTTTTTATTTAAATCAGTCAGTCAATAGTTAGTTATTTAGTTGCTAATATAAAAAGAAGTAATAAATTATTTTCATTGAAACATCAAAATAATTTATACCCTATAATTTGATGAAAATTTGAAGTATCAATAATCTTTTGAAATAATTCCATGAAAACTTAAAACATATTAAGATATAATTTTAAAAATTGAATTCAAGTAATTTTTTTAAAACATCGTAAAGACTTTTTAAATTATGAAATTGGAATAGAGGTATTTGATATATAGATAAACTTTTTTTAGACCAATCATATCCTATATTAAACAACATAACCTGAAAGTATAAAATAAATTTATTTTCTTAGTTAAATAATATTTTACTTCAATTTTTATATAATTCAATATTGCTACCAAAATGAATCAGTTAATAATAATAAACTAATCAATAACATAAAATGCATTAAATGAATTATTTTTATGGAATCATTCTAATAATTTTCGTATTAAATATATTTTTTTCTTAATTTGCACTATCACTATCATTAAGAGCTTCAAATATATTAAAAAGTATTAATTGGGGAACATTTCAGAAAATTAATCTAATATTTCTTCATTTTTTCGAAACTTTGAAAGACCTTAAAAATGCGTTAAACAAACAGGAATTTCCCTAATATTTCGTAAAATCATATACAATAAAATTCTTTAGAATCTTCTAAATTCTCTTTTAAAACATCTAAAATATTTCAAAAGCTTTCTTTAATTATCTCGAGAATCTTATAAAAATTAAATTTATATAAATTTAATAATAAGCTGATCATTCTTTTAAAAAAGTAATACTTTTTTAGAAATTTTTATGTTTATATTATTATTAATCTTATTTCGTATTCATTACGGTATTCAACAAAAACTTTAATTGGTGAATTTCAATTATGTTAGATAACTTCAATATTTTTATCATTAAAAAATATTTAAAAAACATTTTGTGTGACAAAAAAAAAATTGTTTGATGTATTTGTAGTCAGTACTTCGTCTTAGTTAGTCCATATCAGTAGTTGACCCCAGACCTCTTGATGAAGCCCATTTTGTCAACCGCCGGCAGCATTGCAACTTTATCAGGTTTCATGAAATAGGACCCAAGGGTTTGATGCCTGAGCCTAGCTAACGCCGGGCGCTGGCATAATACATGCAAAGATGTTTCATCATCTCTGCTGCATCTCCTGCCCAGTGGTTATGCCCAGTAAGCATCTGAACCACCGTTCTTACGTCGTTCTTTGGCAAACCCAGGATTTCTCTGGCTTCGTCCATTTTGTAGTTATAGTCCAGGATGGACATTGCCTGTCGGCAACCCTGGGTCTGCTCCAACTTTTAATTGTGCGACCGATGCAGCAAGTCTTGCCGCACCACATCTTGCCAGCTGGTCCGGTTTTTCGTTGCCCTTGATCCCTGAGTGACCAGGGATCTATATTAGAGCCACTTTGTTTTTTTCTGCAAGTTGGTTCAATACCCTTTTGTATTCCCAAACCAGTTCTGATTTTATATCTGGTTTTCCTACTCCACTTAGTGTCGCTTGGCTGTCCGAACAGATCGTAATCTGGCTTCCAGCAAGGACCTCAGCCTGAAATGTCTCCCAAGCGGGACCACTACTTCCCTCCTCTTCGCACTATCATAGGTTCCTGCTACTAAAACCTTTTGCCTGGAACCAACCATATGCCAGATTTCCCCTTGGAGGAGTGGATTCCCATTTCCTTTTCACGAATTCCTGCTTGGAATAAAGACGCGGAAAGCCCTGGTAAAGTTAAAGCGTTTTGTTATTCTGTTCTGCCTCATCTTAAGAATCACCAGTGCGCTGTTGTCACTCAGCAGCCTAGTGTGTCTAGTCCCCCGAGCCCACCTGTTGATTCTCGCCAGGCGGTCCATCACGTGTACCGCTTATTCAGTTATCGCTAGGTGTAGGGGTTCTTCACAGAGCATGAAGCACATCGCCACTGTGAGCGTCTTCCTCATTGTTGCCGACAAACCCCTAAACGGTAGCGTTTGTAGTCGTCACAGCCTGTCCTGCATCGTTTTAAGTTCTGTCCGTGGCAATCATACCATGGCCGCATGAAGAAGTCTCGGTCTAAGGACATCGGAGTAGAGCTATTCATGCATTTTAGGCCCTATTCCTCACGTTAATCTGAAAGCTCTCTCACAAATCCAAGAAGTCATTACAAATTTCCTGCATTGAGTCTCCAGGTGCTATGACCTGTTGAGTTTGCTATCTAGGTCTACTCTGAAATATTTAACCGAGTCTCAAAACTTCAGTTTCCCACCATAAAAAATATAAGCGTCAACTTTCAGCATCTTATAATTCCTCGTGCAAATGACCATATTCGCCTTTTTCGGATTAACCGAGAGCCCTCAGATATCACACTAGAGCAGCGCCTACCTTGTAGGACAAAGTCATCCGCATATCCATGAGAATAATACCCCTACTTATTAGGCTTGTGATAGAGGCCATCCACTACCATGCACTACAGGAGGGGCGACAGGACACCCCCCTGTGGACACCCCCGCGGCGCTACTCCGCGGCGTAGCACGCTACCTATCCAGCTTATCAGCTGCTTTGGCACACCGCACCTCAAAGACTCTCGACAGATGACCTCTGGAGGAGTATTACTGAATGCACCCTCTATTTGGAGGGAGCATGGAGTGCCGCTTCTACCGAGCACCCTGTCTGAAAAGCATGCTGCCCTTTGTGAAGCGGTAAGGCCAGAAGTACCTCATAACTAATATATCTCTCGACCAGCCTGTCCAACGTCTTTAGAAAAAAAGACGTTAGGCTGATAGGTCTAAAATATTTTGCAGCATTGTAGCCTTTTTTCCCAGGTTTGAGAATAAATGCTACTCTACCGACCTGCTATGATCTTGTGGGGCCTCGCTGTTTCCGGAATATCTTTCGATTCCTCAGATAAGCCCCTTAAGTCTTCCTGCTTATACTTCCTTATATTTTTATGGTATTCACAATGGGCCGCCTCATAGATGTCTGAGTATGAAGGAACTTAGGTTTTATTTGCCCTATTGCACAACGCTCTTGTCTTTTTGCGAAGTTCTTTCAGGTGCGTATTTCACCATTCTGTTCCCTTCCTAGACTCAACAACGCTGCTATAGTTTGTGGGAAATTCTACTAGACTCCCTCTAAGTTCCTCTTCATATGATTCCCAAAGTGTATTTCTGGGGTCTCTGATTTTTGAAACCACTGGATTTCCTAGGTTCAGCTGAACAAGATATACGTGTAGTCCGAGAGATACTCCTCACCAGAGACTCGCCATTCCGCTATCCTGCTCCTCAGCCGCTCCAAGCATAGAGACAGATCGATAACGTCACTTCTGTTTTCAACCTGGAATGTGGGACTGTCACCTTGATTAAAAATCTCCATGTCAGTGCCAGCTAGGTATTCAATTAAATCTCATCCTCTGTCATTATATATTTGTGCTTCCCCACGGCGTATGGTGAGAGTTTGCATGGTACCCCAACAGTAGAGGAATCCTGTTATGTTGGCAGTTCCAAATTAGAATCTCCATCTCTATGGAAAGTGGCGTTCCATCCGCATCGCCAGGGAAATAAGTCGAGACAACTACAAGCTCTAGTCTTTCTCCGTTTCCGCAACTGAGCCTCAGCTCAATATTAGTGAGATCCTTGGAGTAGAGCCTATGTACCAAAATCGCATCCATACCCTGGACAGCTATGCATGCCCTTGGCGTTTTTTCGACCAGCCGCTTATGAATAGTTTCACATCCTCACAAACCGCTTATCCTTTCCCTGTATAACCAGGGATCTTGAATTAGGGTGGGTCCTGTCTGCATCACTGACATGCGTCTGGTTAGAACAGCCGAAGCGTCTTTGCTGTTGTGCAAATTTATCTGCATCATGGAGATTCCCGTCTCAGCCATAGAAAGGAAAAACCAGGGCATCCCCGAACGCTTCCGGCGACAGGATTGTCGTCAGCCTCATTGTTTGGCACCGCTTCCAGATGATTGCCCCCTACGTAGCCTTCCTCTTTCTGCGGTTGGTTAAAGGAGGGTTTCGGAACGGGTCCCTCATTGTGCAGAGCCTAGCATGCAGGGACAGGTCTAAATATTATAGGAGTCGACCTGGTGTCCCGAAGTCCCCGTTAAGTTCAAGGATTTGTTGACCCTGGTGACATGCCGCCTTCGACACGGCGATCATATCTTGCCTTCGGGAACAAGAGAACAAAAATACTTACTAACAGGGTTAATGGGTATAAAGAGGAACCAATTTGTATGAATAATTGCGATGCGAATGAATTTTAGATAATTAGGAAAAATAGGGCCAACGACTGTCTTACAGAATTTTTTTGTTTCAATTATCACAAATTTTGTGGGTCTAAAATATTACATATTTTCTTTAAAATCAAAATATGAAAGTGGATGAGTGTGCAGTATGGTGGCCCAAAATTTTGTTACTGAATTTTAATGAATACCGGACGGAAATTTGTTTGAATCCAGTCCAGTTTAAACAATTTATTATTATTGTATATAATGCTACAAAATTATAGTTCAAAAAAATTCACTTTCAGACTAATTTTTAATAAACGGAGTGAAATGATTAATTAGAGTCAGTAACATAAATTGTTTAAAAAACTTATTATTATTATCACCAATTTGAATTTGCAGAATGCTCGAAAGGTGCGGTTTTTTCTGAAATTTCTGGCTTTTTGTCCAATTTAAAATCAGGGTTAATTGTTAATGAATTAGGATTGACCATAATAATCGTTTAAACAATTTATTGCTAATGTTAATAATATTCTCTTTGCTTAAAGGTAGAATGTTGTAAGGTTTACTAAATTTTTTATCTATTTGTCTATTTTTCTTTAGAAGTGACTTAAAATTTAATTAGATTTAGCAAAAATGATTGTTTCAATAAATTATTGTTGCTTATAAATATCTTCTCTTAGATAAGTTCTAGAAAGTTGTAGTTTTTTGGATATGTTTAAATTTTCCTTGCCCTTTTAGGTATAAAAAAATAACAAATAAACATAAGAATCTCCAGGACAGAGGGAGGGGGCGGACTGACCATAAATTGTGTGCAATACGAATTTTTTTTTACTTTGCAATAAACTTCTGGTTTTAATTCAAAACAAAACTTTTACAAGTCATTTAAAGACATAGTCCTTGCACGTATTCGTAATAAAGAGAAATTGGAAAAGAGTGAAAATAATTCACAAAAAACAACATCGATCGATTTTTTTGGGAGACGAATCAGGGGTGTTTTTATTTTTTTGATTATCTGTACTTTTTAAATAATTTTAGAATATGAAAAAGTATATACTAAAACCTTTTAATCGTGCTTAGAGAAAATATAAGTCAAGTTTTATTATGCATACATTTTTTTAATGGAAACATTTTTACTCTATATTAAATTTTATTACAAAAACTTGAAGTAGACCTTTGCAGAAATTTTAAAAATGATCAAATTCACTAGAAATTTTATCGTGCCGGTATGAATAAAAAAATATATTTTTATCACGCATAAATGTTTTAGAAGTCAAAAGTTTTATTGAACATTATATTTTATTGCAAAAGCGCAAAAGATTGTATCGCATAAGTGTTAAAAATAATCAAACTTATGACTTTGCCAGAGATTAAGAATTATTAATTTTTCAGAACTAAAAAGTTCTATTGTGTACTAAAATTTAATTTGAAAAAACGCAAACGTGTTTTTAAAAATAAAACGTTTTATTTTATTTCAAATTTTATTATAAAAACGCGAAGTAGTCATTTGCAGAAATCTTAAAAATTATCAAACACATTAAAAATTGTATTCTGCCGGAAGAAATAAAACAGAACATTTCTGTGATGCATACATTTTTTAGAAGTCAACGGTTTTATTGCACATTAAATTTTATTAGAAACTTGTAAAACATTGTGTCACAGCTAATTTAAAAATTATCAAACTCACGATTTGGAGAGAAATAGGGAATTTTTTAAAAACTAATTCATACATTGTTTAATACTTTTAAAATTATTTAAAAATATAGAAATGTTTGAAAATTAAACTTCCAGCTTTAACATTAAAAATTCCAGTCACAAATTTAACTTGAAACCAAACGACCATCTCTTTATCATAAATGATCAGAATGTAATAAATTATTACAAATTTCTATCGTCTTCCGCAAACTTTTTTATTTTATTATTTTATTTTTAATTTTATTTTTCACTAATAAAGCATAAGGTGCGCGACCTATTAAGAAGTGATTATTAACGAATTTGTTCATCTTTTTTGGGATTACAATTTTTTTAATTCATCTTTTTTCGTATCCTAAATATTTTGATCAAGAAATGGAATTTTTTATTTTTTGTTATTTTTGGTGCAATCAAAATTTTGAATTTTTGATTTCTAATCTAACCATTTTGATTTTCGATTGATTAAACTTTTTTTAAAAATATTATCACTTTGAGAATTCTCTTTTAATCAAAAAAGTCATGAGCCTAAATTTTTTATATTATTTAATACTATAAATGTCTGTATAAATATTTTCGAAATTCAGAAAAAAGTGATCTCAAAAATTTTTTAAAGTGCAGCCACTTTTTAAATTTTTACCCAAAATTTCTGGTTAACGAAATTGTCCTTTATTTTAGAACCTAAAAAAAAGTATGCCAAAGAGCAATCTGATTCATCCACGTTTTCGAGAGTTATCGTGTTTACGGACAGACACACGGACAGACAGACGCCGTCGTGAAAACTTGATTTTCGGATTCAGGGATTTAAAAACGTAAAATCCGGACAATTTTAATACCTTCCCAGACATAAATGATGAAAATGAGGAAAAAACAATTCCATCCAAATAGTTAAATTACCATCTGAAAAAGGTAATTTTTCCGTCAAATAGTTCAATATTTATCTGAAAAAGATTATTTTCAACAAAGAAATATGTACTTTAACCATGAAAATCAATAATACAAAAAAGTGCAAGAATCCGCGGTCTAAACCTGTTAACTGACATATTTTTCGAAATTGATTTTTTGTATTTTCTGGAACATTTTTTATATGCAGTTGATACCCCATAAGGAAAAGAGCAAAATTCCTTTTATTTTTTTTCAAATGGATATTTAAACAACGCGTTTTTGTATCTAGATCATAGGTCCGCGGTCTAAACCTGTTAACTGCTTATAGTGTATTAAGGAAAATCCGTGCTTTTTCTCACATCAGGTCAGTTTACTTCTAAAATAGACCAGTGAGACACATGCCGGTGTGTGTGCAGTTAAGTGTATGTGCGCCCTAAAGACGAAGGTGAGCGACTCGTCTTATTTACTAACACTCGGAACATTTTTGCAATAAACTATTTAAAATTTTTGCAAGCACATCTATGTTGGGCTTGAAATTCCAAACTTTTTAACAAATAAAACTTTCGCGCAACTTAGAAAACAATGCAGAAACATGCGAGTCCGCGAAAAACAATAGAGAACCAGCGGCAGAACACTGCAGTTAACATCTTTAGAGAAATGTTCTAAAACTAACGTGTATTATTTTTTTGTATCAAATTAATAAAAAACATTTTACACTTTTAAAAATTATTTAAAAATTGAAACATAGCAACGATTTTCCTTTGCGGTGTATTATAAAATTTACGAAATATCAGTTAACAGGTTTAGACCACGGACCCTTCAATTGTATTCTCAAACAAAATAGACTCATTTTTAGTAAAAAAAAAATTGGAAACTATAATTTGGCATGGTAACTGTCAAGTTTCAACCAAACAGTTTAATTTTAAACCAAGAATATCACTTTCTAAAAAAGACGAGCCTTTCACAAGATAGTTGAATTCTTTTGTAATTTGTGCACGGCCCCTTATGAATATTTTGACTCACACTGCGGGCGCAATATCCTACACGGATTATTCGTAAATAAGACAAAATAATTTTTAAAGATAAGAAAAAAATTTTAATCAAATTTATTATGAAATCAAAAATAAAATTAGTGAACCGGGAATTAAAAGTTTAGCTTACTCAGCCCCATCTCTGAAAATTGGTAAAGGGGCTAGTTTGTAGAAAAAGTAAATATTTTATATAACTCAATTTTAATTATTATGAAATAGATTTGTTTAT
>JAAAKG020148933.1:0-10156 GCA_010014905.2 Druon quercuslanigerum | reverse complement strand
CTGTTTTGCCAGAATAATGCCGACTTTCGGCCCAGCAAAGTGCCATTGCTGGGCCAGATTCTGGCTTTTCTAATTCTCACATGGTTTGTCGGAGTATTACCGACTTTCGGCCTTGTATGGGCCGTTACTGGGCATAACACTGGCTTTTTAATGATACAATATAATATAATTATAATATTATCATTAATAATATATATATATAATAGTAATAATATTGATATTCTAAACCTGAAAAGCATAACCTCAAAATCGAAGCATCGAAGTCTGGAAACATTAAAATCCCAATTTCTTGATTTTATTTCAAAGTGGATCGAAATATCAATAGAACCGCCGAGGTTTGCCGACCGGCAATCGTGCACCTTCGAGCTTTCATATTCAGAAAAGGAGAAAGCTGTTGCGCGCGTAAACCAGTCATAGGTATCGTCTCCTACTCTTTTCACACGGACATAGACCTGTCATTGTATTGGAGTGAATGCGGTTTCAGATCTGGGATCACTGGTCTCAATCGGTACCCCTCAGCTTGTGTCAGATCCAATCAACAAAAAATCTTATTCAATTTGGGATCCAGTTCCTGAATCCTGTCAGAGTCTTTTATGCAAATCCAGTTTCAGTTCTGTTAACTTTAAGTTCGGGAATTACCCCTGTTCAATTATGTGATCGAAAATCCATCTTCGAGATTTAAGTTCTTCAAGGCCCGAGTTCCGATTTTCAACCAAGTGCACATAGTGGATTATTTATATCGCCTCTCCTAGATCTTCGTCCAGGTAACCAACGATTTCTACATCTCTGCAATATATTCAACCTATCTCTTTCTTATCTCAACGTTTTCTCGTTCATCAAATATTGCTATTTCCCTTCTAAAAATCCTTATGAACAAATTATTATATTTTCCTCAGAGCCTTTTCTCCTGTAAATTCTTGTAGTCATTCCCTACCGCTATATCGATATTTCAATAAATGTCTATTACTATTAGTATCACTAATGACTTATGTATTTTCCTAAATTCTATCCTAGGCCGTATCATCATACTTATTCACAAAAAAATAAAAAGTCGAAGAATTACATTGTATAATGCTCAATCATTGCTTCAAGTAGAAGTTTAAACAATATGAACTTTAAAAGCTAAAAAACGCCCCTGCATAATGACTCATAAAATAACAAGCGATGATTATTTAACAAATTGTGGAATTTTTAAGCCGCAAAGACGAATTTTCTACAAAACAGTTAAATTTTCAACCCTAGAAACGAATTTTTAACAGAGCAGTTGAAGCTAGTAACTGCATTTTTAACCAAAAATCTCATAATTAAATTTTTAGTCAAAAAAC
Organism: Druon quercuslanigerum; assembly: GCA_010014905.2. Classification (NCBI taxonomy): domain Eukaryota; kingdom Metazoa; phylum Arthropoda; class Insecta; order Hymenoptera; family Cynipidae; genus Druon; species Druon quercuslanigerum. The sequence goes on along the minus strand of JAAAKG020148933.1, from coordinate 8,831 downwards.
TTGAGTTTTAAATAAAAAATTAATTTAAATATAGATGTAGGACTTCCGTTTCCGTTAAGAATAGAGATAAATGAGCAAGGTAAAATAGAACTAGGCTAGCTTAGGAGTAAAAGTTATGTAGAAAGTATTTTTTTGGTACTGGCTTTTAAATAGTCTCAAACCCGTAAAATGGAGAAAGTATAATAAATTCATACATAAATTTTTAAGCAAATAGATACATTTTTGTATATTTGTATAATTGAATTCATCTGTTTTGTTTTCAAGTTTACCTATTTTCGTAAAAAATCGTATTTTTGATTGAAAATAAATGTTTTTAATCAAAATTTAAATATTCCATTTTTTGTTAAAATTTAATCTTTTTTTAGTTTAAAATTCACTTTTTCGTTTAAAAATTCTTGTGTTTTATTCAAAATTGAACCTTTTTATGTAAAAATTTGTTTTTTGTTGGATGAAGATTCATTTTTTCAACTAAAAATTTAATTTTTGTTTTAAAATTGATTTATTTTCGCTAAAAATTCATTCAATTTTTTGGTCGAAGATTCATCGTGTTCATTGAAAAGTAATCTGTTTTTTTGCGAAAAGTGAATTATTTAGTCGAAATTTTAATTTTTGTGTTTAAAGAATAAGTTTTTAACTGTAAATTTAAACAGTCTTTTTTTGGTTATAAATTGGTCTTTTTTAGATAAAAAATCATCATTTCAGTTGACATTTTAGTTGAATACTTAATTATTTTGTTGATGAATTACTTTTTTTTATTTAAAATTTAACCACTATTATTTTTAATTTAACCATTTAACCACTAGTTGTGTCTTCTGAAGTGAGTCAGAGGAATAGAACGACTACCCTGTGCGTTTAGTGCTATTTAGAGCAAAAATATTGCATTGTACTTCTATGTATCACGATTTAACTAGCATTAATTAAGGACTTTTTAGAAGATTAAATATTCTTTATTGTATGGGAACGACTAAAAATATGAGACTGTTTTTGAGTTTTTTCTGCAATTCAAACATGCAGCGTTGAACTAGATTTAAACTCCCCGCATAATGTCGTTTCAAAAATGGACGTCGCTGTACGAATCTCTACGGGCGATTTAATTGGTTGACTTTTTTTAAGTTGCGCGTGGTGAGACATAGCTTTTTAGATCATGGCTTCCTTGGTATGCTGTATAGCTGCAAGCATGCAAGTATCGTCCAAACCTAAATTTCGTCTGATTTGGGTCGTAGTTTTAGTTTTCACACAGGAAACAAACAGAAAAAATTGTTAGTGACATTTATAAGTTGAGTTTTATACTAATTTATGAGTATATGTATTTTTCGGCATATTTAAATTTAAACGTAACATGATGTAGTTACTTAACCCTCCAGTAAGAAGATGTGCACTTTGGGTCAAATAGAATTTTTTTTTGGTTGACCCCGCAAACAACTGACTCGTAGAAAAAAACAAAGTCTTAAATTTTTAATCTAATTTGTTTAAATAATTAATATTCTATTCAATTTTCAAAGCATCAAAGAACAAATTTATTGTATGGTCATTTTTCGTTGCCCACGTAAACAAGTGACTCATAGAAAAGAAGCCAAACTCTTAGTTTTTAATAGAAATTGTTTAAATAATTAATATTATGGTAAATTTACAAACAAAAAAAGATAAAAGGCATTGAATAATCATTCTTAGTTTAGTGCGCGAACAAATTGGCTTTGTAAATTTACAATAACTGTTAATTATTTAAACAATTTCGATTAAAAATTAAGAGATTGGCTTATTTTCTTCGGGTAAATTTGTTTACGGAGTTAACTGAGAATGACTATTCAATCAATTTTTTCTTTGATGCTTTACAAATTTACAAGAATATTAATTACTTAAACAATTTCGATTAAAATTTCAGAGTGGCTTCTTTGTATGAGTCATTTTGTTTACGTAGTCAACTAAAAATGACTATTCAACGACTTTTTTCTTTGATGCTTTATAAATTTACAAGAACTATTAAATTATCTAAATAATTTCAAATAAAAAATTACACGTTTGTCTTTTTTACGAGTCATTTCGTTTACGAAGTCAACTAATAATGACTATTCGGTTACTGTTACCTATTTTGCCTTGTAAATGTACAAGTACTATTAATTATTTAAACAGTTTAGATTAAAAAATTACGAGCTTGTCTTTTTTACGAGTCAATTTGTTTACGGAGTCCACTAAGAATGTTTTTATATTTGGAAATATTTCAACATTTTGAACAAATTTATTTTTATAATAAAATGTATGCACTATATATTTAATAAGAACTACAAATTTATAATGGTAAAAAATTTCATTTTCAACAGTTTCAGTATTTTTTTCTTTTTCTTAATTTCTTCCAGTAATTTAATAATCTCTTTAATTGAACATTTTGCTTAATTAATATTTTCTGTAGTATATTTTATCTTGCAATATATTTTTCCATATATTTTACTTTGTTTAATTACTTAGTCCAACCAATAACCAGTATTATTATTATCTATTTTAATATGCTAAAGCATCATTTAATTGAACTTTACTTCAAAATAAAAAAATCGCAAGTAAGGTATCGGGTCGCGCGCGTATGAGCTTCTAGTAGTGCTTTAATATGACACCTGAACATTGCATTATGAAGGACTAGTCACGCCTACCCCGAAAGGGAAACGGCTTCATGGTGTAATAATAATAATAATGTAATGCAAATAGCAGACGTTGGCAACGTTGGATCCGCAGTTTTTTGTATTTCCATGCGCATAAGCTGCCGCAAGTGTCAGTTTCGTTCCTAGAGATCCTTTAGAACAGTAGTCTGCACGCTCTTGACCAAGTCAGGGTACGCTTACCGGGTTCACCATCGACGTACTTTCCGGTGAGGTACCTGCGAGCTTGGACAGAGCATCCCTTTTCTCAGGGCTCCATTGTTGGAAAATGGGAAAAAGTTTGATTAAAAAATTATTAATTTTGCAATCAGTGATTTTAAAGTAATATATTTGGAATTTACGTATTTTTCCGATTCCAAAGATATATCATTTGTCTATAAAGGTTGAAAGTTTAAGAAGTATTTAGTTTTAAATTGAAGCCTGAGTTGAAGTTTCGTTATATTAAACTCCTTCAACTTTTCTAGGCAAGTAATATATCAGTGGAATCGGAAGAATTCGTAGATGCTGATAATGCCATTTTCAAATATCTATTTGAAAAATTAAAAGTTTTTAAGGATGCAGTTCCGAATAGTAAATACCTTCGATTGATTTGAAACTGCGTATACCCATGTATTTTGACTCGCTTATTACGAATAAGATGAAAAACCCATAAAAATCATGGTTTTTTTTTGTGTTTATCGTACTAAATAATAAAAATTTACGAAAAAGCTTTAATTAAAGTTTTAGATTTTTTAAAAACATATATTTTATGCTAAATACATTTTTACTCTGCGAGCAATAGTTTTCGAGAAAAACGACGATGAACATAAAAAATTACAGAAATACAGCACAATATGTAGCGGTGTACCCTTGTGACTGGTTGCAGAAACAATGTTGGTCAAACCTCTACCTCTTTTCAACGTCTCGTGAGGGGCGGGAAGGCACCCCTGTGATTGATTGCACAAATAGTGTTGGTCAAACCCCAACTCCTCTTCAACTTGCCGTGTAGGCGGGAAGGCACCCCTGTGACGGTTCACAGAAATAATGTTGGTCAAACCGTTAACCCTTTTCAACGTATTGTTGTGGGCGGGAAGGCACCCTTGTGACTGGTCACAAAAGTATTGTAGGTCAAACTATTACCCCATTCCAACGTCTCGTTTTGGCGGGAAGGAACTCCTGTGAAGGCACCACTGTGAGTGGTCACAAAAGTAATTTAGGTCAAACCATTACCCGTTCCCAACCTCCCGTGGGATGGGAAGCCACCTTTGTGACTGTTCACAAAAATAATAATGTTGGTCTAACTAAACCCTAGCCATTTCCAACGTCGTGTGGGGGGGGGGGCACCCCAGTAACACCGCTGCATTTTGTGCTTATTTCTGTGATGTTCCATATTTATCGTCGTTTGCCTGGAAAACTGCTGTTCGCAGAGTAAAAATGTGTTAAACATCAAATACTTTTTTTTTAAAGACCAACATCCTTTTTTTGAAGCTTTTTCGTAAATTTCTATTATTTACTAAGATAAACACACAAAAATTATTATTATGGGTTTTTCATGGTTTTCACCATGAAAATCCAATTTGTGCGTATTTCTACTATCATTTTCGTAATTAGCGAGTCAAAATACATGGATATACGCAGTTTCAAATTATTTGGATGTACGTACTATTCGGAACTTTATCCGTTTTTAAATTTCCTTACTTTCACATTCCTGTGGGCAAAAGGTCTCTGCTGGAGTGAGCTCACTCACACTGGGTTCATGAATAGACCGTAAAGTAGTAGAAAAAATTAAGTTGGGACGGGTCTGAGCATAGCTGAAAAGTGAGCAAAAAAGTTTGCCACTGCTTTTTGGAATCAGAAAAATACGAAGATTCCAAATACATTACTTTTTAATCCCTGATTGCAAAATTAAGATTTTTTTTAATCTCAACTTTTTTTCCCGACCACTGCACTAGGGCAGAGTCTCCACAATCCACAGGTGGAGCGTGACCCAGAATCGACCTGCCTTTTTCAAGATAATAATAAAAATAAGGGGTCAAAAATAAATTCAAGGCATTCAAAATTTAAGAGTTACCTTTCAAATTGAGAGTCTGTAAATTAAATTATTTCAGAATAAAATTTCTAAAATAGAAAAAATCAAAAACTTTACAAATTGATAAATTAAAGTTAGATACAATAATTTAATCAATTATTTAAGTTTGTTTACAATTGTTAAATTTTTTAAATAGAAAAATTTGTTATTATGTATTTTTAAATTGATTATGTTGTTAATATTAGGTCCTAGAAACCCAAGTAAGTGTCAATTTCTTGCTACTTTTAAATATTTTACATTACTTTATTGTAATACAGTTTTTATTTAATCATAATAATTATATAATTTAAATATGCAGCAGATAAATTTAAGTCTGAATTTTAAAATTAAGTTTTGAATTATTTATAAACAAAGATTTGTAGGAAGCTCAAATTGTGAGTACAAAAAATTACAATTGTGTTTGAATATTTTATTTAGCAATATTAAAAAAACAAAACCTAAACATTCATGATTTTATATTATAATTCTAAATGTTAGCGTGAAGTTTCGAATAAAAATGAGGGTCTCGAGCTTAAGGTTTCCCGCGCCTCCAATCAGGTAAAGGGTTTTGACAATTCTAAGTCAAAACTGAGTAGATCCGACCTAGAACCTAGTACGTCGCTGTACTGGAACTTTCATATTTTTATCGGGCGCGAAAACTGAATAGTGTTAATTTTCATTAATGCTTTTTTATGAAAGCTTTGAATTATTATGTGTGTCAAAGTAAATATTATTGTACCCTAAATTTAATAACTAACCTCCTGAATAATTTATAATATTCGTGAAATGAGTGTTTTTTCTATTCTGTATAAAATTCTCTTGCAAATAAAGTTCTGTTTTGAAAATGGTTCCAACTCAAGCCAATAAAAATTCATAAAAGCTCAACTAGTTCCGGTACAGCGGCACCAATCAGAATTTGAGTACCCCGTGTCTCAAATCTCCTTTGAGGATCTCTAGCCGCCCCCATAGGATTAACTTGTGTTCAGTGTCAACCCACTTCAATAGCATTGAAATGTATTAATTTATTTACAGAAATGATCATGATATTAAATAAGATTAAAGTGAGACGAAAGTTGTAGAGATTCATATGATTTAAAACGCTAACGACAGAAAGCTAGGTTCATTTTGATTAAAAACATGGGGATTTTTACCATATTTGAAATCATTTCAATCTCTTTCAATACACATCTTCATACAGGGAATTTACCATTTTTTTTTTCAAAACAAGTAACCGATTTCTTCCAAGAAGTTAAATTGGCCATTAAAAAAATTAAGAATTAAAGGGAAACATTTTTGTTCTAAAGATGATAACCTTATTCTCGTTTTCTGTTTTTAGATGCTAAATTCGATGAATTGGATATCAAAAACTGGCGCAGTTCTTACTTCCTTGCTACTTCTATGGGGAATTTCCGTTACAATAAATTCTGCTTTTATTCCAAGTTTCCCAGTTATTTATATGTTACTGTTTTGTTTTTTGTGCCTGGGTAGTCTTTTGCTATATGCAGCGTCTACAGTATTTTATAGGGTATGCAGATTTAACGACTGTAAAAGTGCTGCTCTTGAACTGAGAAAGGTATGTATTAGTAATAAATAACCTTTGTGCCATTTAAAATATATAACTGATGTGTTTATGTTCAATTCCATTCCACCATTGCACTATTTTAAAATTGATTATTTCTTAGGTCAGATATTGCCGATTACTGGTGAAATAATTTTCTGGAGAATCGAGAAAAAATATTCCTCTGCCCGGATTTGAGCCGGGAACGCCAGTATTCACGCGTGGAGCGTTAACGTGTTACGTCAATTTTCTCTAGAAAATTATTTGACCAGTAATTAGCAATATTTAATATCAGAAATTATTTAATTGCCCTGATTGACAAAATAACATCAAGTATTAAATTTTTTATTTGTTTGAACTACGGGCAATTTCTAAAACTCTTAATTTAACTGTGCTGCATTGTTTAATATTATCATTTTAATTTTCAGCAAATAGAAGATGCAAAGTCGGATTTAATCAGCAAAGGTATAAAATTCGAGGAAAAATAATCTAACTTTACAAGACAATGTACCATCAAATCATCAGCATATGCTTTTAGCCTGTGCAATGTAAATGTCTTAGGCCTTTAGAGGATTCACATTCAGCCGACTGTCGGCGTTCAGAAGAATTTGAGACGAAATCTATACCTGGCACCCGAGAGCCTGGTTTATTTAGGCATTAAGAACAATACTCAGTTATTATTCTGAAAGCCTGAAATTTGTTGGGCAATTAAAGGAAACCAACCATCGAATATTAAAACACAGTAAATGGCTATTTAAAATTTTATTTTAATTTTCATGTTCATCTAATTAATAAAGTATACTTTAAAAAAATGATATTGATGTTATGTAATATATTTAACAAGTCTTTTAATTTAAGTTCATGGTTTTGAAGGTAAATATTTTTATCAATTTGCCTTATAATTATATAATTATTATTCATGGCTAATGACAAGAGAAACGTAATGAAATAATTATTTAACTAAAAAATCTGTATTAGGTAAATAATTAAATTATGAATTTATCATGCGTGTTAATATTAATCATGAGTGTAAAAATTATTGTTGCATAATATATTTACTTTTATTTGTTTTAACTATCATTATTTACTACATCTTCTGTACTTATGTATTATTTTGGTTTAATATTACGTATTCTGGTTTAGCAGTGTTATTTCTTGCCATTTAAAATAATGTAGATGTTATTCATACCAATCAAATTCTGAAAATCTGGCCGTTTACTTTTTTCTGTGACAGAATCGCAAAATAAAAATACAATGTTTTTAATATTTAAAAAAAAATTTTGTTGAAATTTTTTTTCATATAAGAATAACAAAAGATTATCTAATTCAAATTAAAAGATAATTGTTTAATTTTTTAATAAATTTTAATTATAATTTTTTATTAAATATCTAAATGAACCATTTAAAATATATCATTTGAACTCTGCATACACTTTTTTCGTAGAATTTATTCTATTTTACTATTTCAGATTGAAACTTGTGCGAGGAAAGTCATACATTCTGCTATTTTTCCTTGTAATATTGACTACATTCTACAAAAAATGTTCAGAGTTCAAATATTGCATGTTAAAGTCCGAGTCTGCTCATTAACTTCTTTCCGTGACCGAATTGCAACATAAAAATAACAAGTTTGTCTTCGAAACCTGTGTGAACATGGACATTAATGAATATTAAAATAAAAATGAAGAGTTACATATCCATTCAATGTTTTTATTAATATATGGTGGGTTTCCTTTCATTGCCTAAAACATGTCAGGATTTCAAAAGAATAACTGAGTATTCTTCTGAATGCCTAAATAAACCAGAAACTTGGACTCCAGGTATAGATTTTGTCCCAAATTCTTCTTAACGCTGGCAGTCTGCTAAAAGTAAATCCTCTAAATTCCTACGACATAAATAAGCTTATGCAATTATTCAAATAAAAAATAATGAACAATTAAAAATGTGAATGTTGGGTAAATGCTGGTAATCGACTAGGTAGAGCTTTTTTAGTTAAGGACCACTCATTTTTCTTTGATAAAAGCGGTATGTCTGCTGCCTAGTTAGAAATGTGTTTCCAAACAAAAGTACGGGTACGGGACACGTGTATAACACATTGCTCTGGTCTGCAGCAGTTATTTCCTCGATGTAAGAATTTTTATTTGATTGTTTATTCTCAAAGTTAAAGAAAAAAATTAAATCAAAAGCAAAAGAAATTAGAGCTTCAGGAAATAGTTTAAAACTCAAAAGGGAGAAATTTGGCGCACAAAATGACATAAGTAAGACCTTTTAATTGAATTTATTTTGTCTTACGAAGATTAAATACCCTATTTTATTCTTTTACTTTTAGTATTACTATCCTGAGCTGCCTAGATTCCGGAAAACAATGTTCGTAAAACAAAACACTGATATTTATTTATGCGTGAGGAGGCTTCCCCTAAACGGAAAGAAGGGCGACAGCCTTTTCTTTGTTGTTATTTTATTTTTTTGTGGGCTGGCCCAAAGATATTATACACCTAGAAACGGCAAGTGGCGCGGAGTGGGGATAGAATTATTAGTTAGGGTGGCATAAATATAGACGGCGCCGTCGGCGATAATT
>JAAAKG020148932.1:0-10156 GCA_010014905.2 Druon quercuslanigerum | reverse complement strand
TTAAATGAGCCCTTAATTATGAAATAGGTTTCAACTTAATTCGAAGATGTGGTTACGTCAGCTTAATACACCTTAAATTTTTTGAATTAACACGCATAAAACTTTATCCTACAGTTGGACTGCTGTTTAATGTTTAATGCTTATAGCTGTGACCAGGTAAATGGTACAAAATTGAACGTGTGGCATCACGTATCGGTAGTTGTGAACCTTATGAAACTATAACTTTTTTGAGGTGTGTAGGCTACAGGTATAAGAACTTAGTTCCTGAATCGAAGTCTTCGAAACGAAAAAAATACAATACCCTGTGCATGTTGAGACATTCTCGACTTCTGTTTAGAAGCTCGTCAGCCAGCAGTCTTCGTGGGTTAAAATCCTGAGAGTAGCGTATATTTCATTTAAATCTCACAAGCAACTGTTTCGTTTTTTCATTCAAATCTTATATTATCACGAACTGGTGACAAAAAAGTCTAAGTTCGTCTGCACAATTTCTCATCAAAATGAGATTCAACAATTCATAATTTTTTCTTTTGTCGGAGAACAAGCTCAAAGTTCATGACTTTTTTACAAACAAACTTTCTCTGTGTTGTTTTATATAAAGTAACCCACCTAAAGAATTAATATTCAAGCTGGGAGATAGTCAGAAAAAAATTTTGTTTTAAGTTCTTAGAATTATAATTTATAAAATAAATATATTCCAAAGACTAAAATATCTAAGAAAGTAGAGAATTTATATCTTCAACTTTACATTTATTGATCGATCACTTTTTATTTAAATTTCAAAATAGAGTGATTCTACATATGTTCGTTTTTAACGTCTGTACCCCCTGCTTTGTGTGTTTTTTTAGAATATTTTTGCATTTTAAAAGGGTAATTTTACAACACTGAGTCAAGAAAGAGCTACAGATTATAAAGTCGGGGTAAAAGGCTGTGTTAAGGTACAGCGTGCAAATGATCCAATAAGGAATGTGCATTCGGTACAATGGCTATTGTAACTGGTCTGTGTGCATTCAACCGTATTTACGAACATGTCCAGAACAAATAAAAAATCGCTTCAAACTCTTAGAACAAAAGACCCGTAATTATCATTCTGAAAAATGAAGGCGAGTTTCTTTCCATGCTTATCTAAACTGTCAGTAACTGTCAGTAATCATTAACGCAACTCTAAACATCGAAATTTGTTTGGAATACGTGTATTCTTATAACAAGAATACTTTACACATTGCAATGTTCTTGAAGTTCTTAATATTTAGAAATTGTACCATTCAGGATAGTTAATATTATTCCAAAGAAATTTCTGGTCATTACCCGGCCTTTAAAGAATTTTTCTGATCAATAAATTTTGAAAAATTAAAATATTTAAAACAGAAATTCTTTTTTCCTAAAATTAATTGAAACTCAACTGCAAATTACAGCAATCTATGTTAAACTTTTCTGAATTTAGAGCATTCAAAGTAAAGTCGTAAAACATTTAATATTCAACAATTCTAAATTCAGCTATTTCAAGTTTAAACTTTCAATATTCAATTTTCAGGAAGCAACATTTCGTACAAAGACAATGTGACTCCATTCTTATATACAAACATAAAATTTATTTCCATACATGAATTGACAACTGTGTTGAACTTAGCAAAATGGTTTGCCGGGTCTCTACTCATATTCCCGACGAAAAATGGAAAAGGCGCGTCGAGAAATGGAAAGGGCCCATTTTCAGAACCTTCAGTTATACCGGGCGACTGTTGCTATATAAATATGATATGTCGCCGACATTTCGGTACAAATATGGGTGTGTCTACACACCTATTCTTCTACTATATAAATATAGGTATAGCTACAGGTATCTAAATGAAGGCCCATATAAAAGAGTATTATATAGTGTTCTAAAGAGTTTATGTGCCGCTAGCATGAGATTATGCTCGACCTTCATTGTAATTGTTTATAAATAAACAAAATAATAATTATATAATTTAAATTTCGCGTGACGGTGTTTTACCTCGAGTTAGAAAGGGCGCTAAATTCTAATTATAAAAGATATCAAAGTGACAGTAAAAATATTTTTCGCATTAACCAGTATATAATAATTCAATACAAATATATTTTTACTTCACTGCAGCAGTTTAAATTTTGAGCATATTTATGAGAGCATTTGCTCAACCAAAAATTCTGAGACATAAAAGAACTCTAGGTTTTTATAGTATTTTAGAACTTAATTTTATCAACTGAACCAAATGTTTTGAATAAAAAGTTTGCTGGGTCAACTAAATATATTGTTCCCATATAAAACTATATCTGTCGTTCAAAAACAGAGACTTTAGCGATTTAAACAAATATTTGTCGGTGATATAGAAATAGATAACCAATATTTTTCCGAGCATGGGTTTATTGCATAAAAAGGCTTAAAAACTTCGTGCTAGATAAAGTGTTTAACTCGTGCTACGCGCTCGGTTTTTATATTTTATCTACATTTGTGCACAGGACTTGTAAAATTGAAGGTCAAACATCGACAACTGTAATTTGTTGATTCTGCATTCTTTTTGTTTACGAGCAAAGCTCCTTCGGCTTTAATGAACTCATTCTCATTACGCATCTCTTGCTTGGCAATTGATTTGGTCCAAAGTGAGAAATTTTCCACATTAAATTCAACTCTATTATATCAAATCAATATTATATTTATTTATGTACCTGGTTCTGGTACTGCTTATTTAGATATTGCAAAATAATGTAAAAATTTTATTTTTCATGAACGTTTTAATATTTGTTCCTTATTTTGCAATAATTTTAATTCTCATCTACCATAAAAAATTTATCATTTCAATGAATTTATATTATTGCAATTCATAATATGTATTGGTATTACAACAGATGTGTTGTCAATATCTTGTTTTTATAATTTAGAAAGTGTGCATCCTACAAAAAACGATATTAATTGAGTGTTCCACTTCCAGAACGGGACATAACACGGAAAAGTTGGAGGGAGGTTGGCCCCTGGCAACTGAAAATCGAAATTTGAAATTTTGATTTTTGAAGAATGCATTTCTATAGGAAATTAGATGGCGCATCTTTTTTCTTCTGGCAAAAAGTTTATTCTATTATAGTTTTCGAGTTTTTGGAATTTTTTGATGAAATTTGGATGCAATAACAAAATAAAAAATTGTTTTCTAGGTCATTCTGAAGTCAATTCCTTATAATCTTCGATCGCTTCGTTTATCGAGCGAAGTTTGAGCAAATATAAGCTTTCAGTGGAGAAGTTGTTCAGAAAACTATAAGGAAGTTTTCTGTAAAAACCTTTTCTCAAAAAACTGTATTGGTAAAAAACTGCGAACGCAAAACTTGGAGCGCGCGAACTAAACTCTTGTAGGCGACAGGCATACGGGCGGACTCAAAGGTAAGTACGCAGGTGAATAATGCGAAAGTTCAGAATAATATAAAAAGTATCGAATTGTGATATATTTAAAGAGTTTGAATACTTTTATAACGCACACATGAACAAGTTATATAATAATATAATAATCAATATTAAATAATGAAATATTATTCACGTGGAATGTATTCTATAGAATCCTCACCCATGAGTTCTAAACAAATTCTATAGATTTTCCATACAATTCATGCGAGGATTATATCAAATGCATTCTGCAAGAATAATTCTACAGAATTTATTCCATTTATTAATTTTGTTTTAAAATAGTAAAACTAAGGAAGAATTATTTACACATTTCACTTACGTTATTTCTGCACTTTCTCATAACATTTTTCGACCAGTTATCTTAACATCTAGTACCTTTCCTTGCACGAAGAGCCCTGTGATTCTTTTTCCATTTCGAAAAAAAAAATTCCTTCCACTATGAATTCCACGAAATATTATTTAACTCGCGGAACGATGTGAATATTGTGGTATCAAAAAGCACAGTGATCTATTTAATTCGACAGAAACTACAACTATTATGATGCTAAAAGAGCTAAAACGAAATTTGAAGGTCATCTAATATAACTCCAGGTATTCCTTTCTTTATATTTTTATTCCCTCGCTAGCTGTACTGCAAGTCGTTCCGTCCGTCTAATAGATATGGATTGTTACGAATTGCGCGCTCCAAGTTTTACATTCGCAATTATTTACCTATTCAGTTTTTTAAAAAAAGGTTTTTACAGAAAACTTCCTTATAGTTTTCTGAACAACTTCTCCACTGAAAGCTTATATTTCCTCAAACTTCGCTCGATAAACGAAGCGATCGAAGATTATAAGGAATTGACTTCAGAATGACCTAGAAAACAATTTTGTATTTTGTTATAAATAATGATATACACTTTTCTCTGATATTATCGTTTCAAGGAAACTTTAAAGAGTATTACATCCAAATTTCATCAAAAAATTCCAAAAACTGTAGATGTGAAGACGAGCGAGAGACCAAAAATTAATTACAAATCGCCTTCAGAAAAAAACATCATTATCATGGTTATCTCGAAAACTATAATAGAATTTTTTTTTGCCAAAAGAAAAAAGATGCGCCATCTAATTTCCTATAAGAATGCATTCTTTAAAAATCAAATTTTCAAATTTCGATTTATAGTTGCCAGGGGCCAACCTCCCTCCAGCTTTACCGAGTTATGCCCCGTCCTGGAATCGGAACGCTCAATTAATAAAATATTTGCAACTCTTTTTGAGTGAGAATCTTTGGTCAGTTCCTTTTTAACAGCTTGTGTCGTTTGTTCAAAAATTTAATTTGGGTATTTTTAGGTTTTTTCCGATTAAAACAAAAACTATGCGATTCAATCAAAAATTACTAATAAGAAATTTGTAGATCTTTTTTGGGTGTAAAATTTTTGTCTATTAATTTTTACGTGCTCATCAGACAAGGTATTAGATTTGTGTAGAATTTGAACTCCCCCCCCCTCCCTTAGTTTTAGTCAAATGTCCACATTTCGAGACCCCCTGAATCCGAAAAACAGGTTTTTACAAATATATATGTCTGTTCGTTTGTGGATGGTTTTTTTTTGTTAGCACCTGAACATTCAAAACAATTGCCAGATTGTATTGTCCTTTGGTACATTCTTTTAGTATCTTTAAAATGGTGGTCAAGTTCGTTAGCCAGCCGTTTTGGATAAAAACAAAAAATAAGCACACTAAAATTTACCAGAGTTGTAGCATTTACAAAATTCAATTAAAAAATTCCATGTTTTCATGAAAATATTTTGCAGTATTTCAAAGTTTCTCAATGGAAGTGGGAAAATGAGACCATATGAACTCCCATCTTACATAAAACTGCTCGGTTAAAACTAATTGCTCCCCCCACCCCTCATTAATCGAAGTTTCATGTAACTGTTGTTGTAACTATAGATTGACAACCCTAGACGGTTTGAAAGACTTTGCTAGTAAATTATTAGGAGATGAAGCAATAGGGTACCACAACGGCGATGTAGAACACGATGTAATAGAAAATTCAATTGACTAAGTCTGTGTCACTGAGGTTAGGGATCTAATTTAGAAGTTAAAAAACTGTAAGAAGTTCAGGCATCTAGTATTTTGGTTCCCGAAACAATCCTACTTCCAATGTTTTTATTGAGAAAGTTGAGAAAGTAACATTTGCGTGGACGGATAATTCGCATTGCAATTTAGAGTAAAATGTCCAACAGAAAAAAGACAAAAAAAAACAAAATTATGAGTAAATTTTGTAAAAAAAATAATCTGCTATCTTCCATAGGTTTAGATTTATGATACATAGAAAAATCCCCATTTTTTTTTTATTTTCAGCGAAAAATCACTAGGTTTCAAAAAACATTGTGTACCTTGTACATTGCGTCCTGCCTATAATAGGTCATAAGTTATGACCCCTCAATGTTGGCCATTTTTGCCTGTTTTTACGGGTAAAAAAGTGGAGTTTAGTTTTTCCAAAATAAAACGTGACTGTTTTAGCTTAAGTTTACGATGCCACAGTTATTTTAGTCCTATTATTTTGGGAATTGCAAGGTTTCAAAAATTGATTTTCCTTTTTGCATTTTTGACTAAAAACAGAAAAATTGTGTTTTTAAATATCTCGTTTCCTGTGCATTCCATGACAAAATTATTTCAGATTAAATGAGAGTGGAGTCAATTTGGTGTAATTTAAAAAAAAGTGTCTTAGCCCTACTAGGTCAAGAGATATGACCTTGGACAGTGCACTCTTCCTGCATAGAGGGACCTGAGCGTACCGTGAAGTAGAAATACGGTCATATTTCGAAATCGCTGTCTTAAACAAGTATATATAAATCATTTAGAATGTATAATACGTCTTTTACTATTAATAAATGATTAATTGTTTGTAAAAAAAGCTTGCTATCACCACTTATGATTACTTTTTGGCCCTCTTTTTTGTATTTTCATGGCAAAAAAGTGATTGTAATTGATTGAAAATGTATGATATGTTTTTTTATCAATAAACAAATATTTTTAATATTTAATTCCGTACTTGTCTCCAATACACTTGTACTTTGCAGTGATTTTTGTAAATTGTACACAATATTCTCTGACAATTTTTCTGACTAAAAAAATAAGTAAGTAATTGATTATTTGAAAGTCTCATATATCGAATATAATATGTATTTATTATTTTTTTCAAATAATAAATTATATTTGATGTTTAATCACTTTTGAACAATCAATTACTAATTTATTTTTTAATCAGAAAAATTGTCACAGAATATTATGTACAATTTACAGAAATCACTGCAAATTACAAGTTTATTGGAGGTCAGTACAGAATTATATACAAGAAAAGTATTCATCAGAAGATATTGTTATAAACAAATATTTAAAATCTTGTTCTCTGATGAAAAGTATATATCACATTTTCAGTCAATTATAATTACTTTTTTCCAGAAAAGTACTCTGGAAATACTCAAAAGTGGTTATGACAAGATATTGTTATAAACAATTATTAAAAAACTATTTCTTCACTGAAAAGAAATATATATCACATTTTTAATCAATTATAATTACTTTTTTCACAAAGGTACTCAAACAGTACTCAACTGTGGTTATGGGGAGAGTTTATTATAAATAATTATTTAAAAAAATATATTTGTTTATTGATAAAAAAAATTCCATACATTTTCAATAAATTACAATCACTTTCTCGTCACGAAAATAAGGCCAAAAATTAATCATAAGTGGTGATAGCAAGCTTTTGTGATAAACAATCAATTATTATTTTGAAAAAACTGAACTCCACATTTTTTCCCGTAAAACAGGCAGAAATGGCCAACTTTGAGGGGCCATAACTTATGGCATATTATAGGCAGGACATTGTTCCTTTTTTGTAATACAGAGGATTGAGTCAACTTTCACTCACCTGTAAAACACTTTCCCGTGGAATAATCAGGTGCAAAGGTACACAGCGTTTTTTGAAACTTAGTGATTTTTTGCTGATAATCCAAAAAAATGGGAATTTTTGTATGTATCATAACTCGAAATCTATGCAAGATAGTGCATTATTTTTTTAATCAAAATTTTCTCATAATTTTTTCCTCTTTCTTTTTTATGTTGAACGTTTTGATGTAAAGTTCAATGGGAATTAGCCGTCCATGCAAATGTTACTTTTGAAACTGTTTAAGAAAAAACCCGGTTTAGCAGTTGATCTGTTCTAACATTTTTAAAATCTTGAAAGGGACACCTTAAAGGAACTTTCTCATTGAAAATATTGGAAGTAGGATTTTTTCGGAAATTTCACTTATTATTTCGACGTAATGTCTGGACTAAAGGCTAATGTGTAGACCCTATCTGTAACGTTTAAATCGTAAAAATAAAATTGGAAATGAGCAAATTCAGTTTTAATACCAATGCATGTTATGAATTGTAATAATATACATTTATGACAATGATATACAATTTGAGGGACAAATCCGAGTTAAAAGCACGAGGTACGTCATAAGAATATGTTCATTAAAGCCAAAGAAACTTTAAGGGAGTACCCTCGATACGTAGCAAGTCATTTGAGAGAACTCTTCGTTTTGTTATTGACTCACACGGTCAAAGTCATAAGTTTGGCAACGTTGCGTGTGAGTACGCGTGTTATTCGAAATTCGCGCATAAACTATAGAGCACGTGGAACGAGTGTGTCGTTGGGACACCCTCAGTTCACTGATGTCAGTCATAAATTTTCGGTATAAATAATTATTTTTCTATTCTTATAGGCTCTGAATCATTGATTTCTCGACTATAGGGCTCTGAAAGGTTTCAAAATTTTAACCAGAGCTTTAGTGCATTTTAATATAGCTGTCATCCAAATATTAAACGATTCTCATTTGCAATTCTACTACCGAGGGTACTTCCCTTAAAAAAGAGAATACATTATCACCAAATTACTTTTGTCAATACCAAACGCATAGCGCGAGAACCAACAGTCGCGCGCCCAGTTTGCGATGAGAATGTGGTCGCGAAGCGGGCAGATTTTTTTTCGTAACTTGAGCCGTTTTTTCCAAAAATGTAATTTTTCTATGTTAAATGTTATTTTTCATGAATAAAACAAAAAGTACACACCCTATCACAAAATTATTTATAACAGATTTATAGTTTTTTTAGGTGAAAAACTTTTGTATATATATTTTCTTCGTATCTTGCATAGTTTGAACACAAAAAAGGATTTTTTTCATTATTTTTTATGGGATCAAAATGTTAATTTACGATTTTTCAAGAAAATGCAAACATTCGATATATTTATCTTGAAGGGGTTCCAAAAAGCAACGTTTTTATTTTCTTGATATTTTTTCATATCGTCGGTTGTTAGACTTCGAATTTTCGTTTTTTTTTTTAATTTTGAAAATCCCATATCTCTGATAAGTTTCTTTTAAGAGGAAAAAGTCGTAAGGGTAAATTGTTCAAGTTTTCTAGTTCTATAATACACATATTTTAAACTTTGAACAAAAGTGGTATAAATAATTTTAAACATGTTCTACCTTTTTGATTTTTTTTTCCCAAATTAGCTTACTAACGATCTAATTCTTTCTTTTTACATCCTGAAAAAGTGTGCCAAAGCACAATCTAATTCGAAAAGCCTTTCAAAAGTTATCTGATATACAGACGAAAACGACGACAGCTACGATGACAACGACAACGGCAGGCAGACACCGCGAAATTCATTTTTCCCATCGAACCAATACCTTCTCATTGATATGAGAATGTAATAATAAAATACACGTTGTATTTAAATGGATCTGTCTAAATTCCCATTTTTATTATAACAATTAAAAAGTTCTTAAATTCTTTGAATTTAAATGTCATCTTAGGATTTCAGCGTGATAATCCTCTTTTTCTTCCTTTCAGAATCAATTAATATTTCTTGAAATTATTATTATCTATTGACAAAAATGATCACTCTTTGGCCTTTCAGCGAAAAGTCGTCTATCATAGTGCGATACTATCACACTGAAGTTTCATCATCTCTCAGAATCAAAATTTTAATTTCGTCGAAAATGTTGTAATCGATTTTTAATTTCTACCGAAAGCCAATTTTGAAAACTTGTGAAATTATAACCTCAAGATTCTTCGACAATTTACTCTAAATTGGAAAATTTTATTATATAAAATTTTTTTCGTTCGCATTCAGTATTTCAATATTTTGGAAATACGTCAGCTCGGAAGTGATTCTTGCATTCTCATATGAATGAGAAAGTATTGGTTAAATTTGACAATTGAGTTTCGCTGATTTTTTTGATAAGACGCATATTTTTCATTTTGATCGTTATTAAAAGTAAAAAAATCCATTTAGCGATCAGACTATACAAGATAAAATAAAATATAGAAAAATTGTTCACCCACAAAATTACATGAATTACATGAAGAAAAATTAGTCAAAGTAGGTGCTAGAATAATTTGTTTGAAAAATGGTTTAAACAAAAATTTTACGCACTAATTTTTGAAAAAAATGTTTTAAAAGAAAACTGTTAGAAAAAAAAGTTTAGAAAAACATGTATGAAAACAAATTTTTGTTGTTAAACTTTTTTTTGGACTTATTCAGAATTTTTCCGAAAATTATAAAAAATAACCTATTTATCCGGAAAAAGCATTTTCTGCTACAAAATCTGGAAATATTCTATGCCGAATGATAGGGATTATTATTATTATTATTATTATTATTATTATTATTACACCATTAAGCCGTTTCCCTTTCGGGGTAGGCGTGACTCA
>JAAAKG020148931.1:0-10156 GCA_010014905.2 Druon quercuslanigerum | reverse complement strand
TGTATAATTTCTATAATTATATGAATAATGCCATTAAATCAAGATGAGGAATATAAAAGGAATATAATGTAAGTATACATATTGAAGATTTTGCGTATAATACCTTAAAAATAATACAAAATGTAACGGGTAATTTAAATGACGTTCCTTACTAGCCGAATCACAGCCCTTACAAAAACAAGGTGACATTATTGAAATTATTAGGTTATGTTTATACCGGTTCGAAATTTGCATCACATAATCTTGTAGTTCCTAGAGTTTTCGCACGTAGCGCTGTCATCTGGGAACATATGAAAAATGGAGGACAGTCTATCGCGATTGTGTGCTTTTATTCACCATCCCCACCATAGGCGTGCGATCTTCTTGAAGTACTTCGTGATATAAACAATGGACTCGGTCACCACACTTTTCCAACTTTTTTCACTGGTTCTTTTCCAAATATACTTCAGATTTTCACAACGTTCAAAGCCTCTTTTAGTTACACAATAATTTTTCGCAATTGTTTTTATTGACAACATTTGTCATACATTTCGACATAAAACTGCTGGTGACTGCACTGGTGACGTGTAGGATAAAAATGTCTATTTCATACATAAAAAGCAAAAAATGTCAACTTTTTTTGCGCCAATAAAAAATTTTACGTTTAATTAGTCTAAAACAACTATCCTTCACTGAACATTATGTTTATTCTTTTCAGCAAAAATTGAAACACATTTTAATGTCCTGCATAACATTTCAGAAACTATAGATAGGACTTTTGAATTTGGGAAGGCAGTATAGGGTAATACCCGTGGGCGTTAGGGGAGTCCCAGCGCGCACCAGTATGATACACCGCTTTTTCGGTAAGGTAGTGAGCATCAATTCACGGCCGATACATACATCACCAACTGTTGATAAATTGATATTAGTGTTGGATGAAAGTGCTCACTAATGTGACAATCTGTGAACGATTGTCGTTTTGAATGAATTCCAGTAGAGGCAGGGCCTCCTGTTCGTTAAATATTGGAGAAATATTCAAATTTATAAATGATATAAAATACAATACTTTTATGAACCTAGATGCAATCAACGATTTTAAATGCTAAAATAATTAAAGAGAGATCAAAAAGACACAGAAAAAGGTGAATCGGCTTGACCACAAAGGCAAATTTGTGGTATTTGAGATTAGTTTTAAGAAACGCTCTATTAAATCGATAAACCGAATAATGTTAATATTATATAAGTAGAGTAAAGAAATTATAAATATGTAAGGAACCTGATGGAATGAATGCTAAGTTGCCGAAAAGGAAATTGATTAAATTAATAGTATTTGCTACAAGAGTGGTCGAGAGTGAGATTGGAATGCAAAAAGAACGTTGCTTAACTGAAATGCTGTTAATACAAAGGAATAAGCCTTTGAAGTAGAGAAAATTTGTTAATTATAAAGAGATCTATGAAGACATTTTCATAGCGTAAATTGATGAGAGTAGTTCAGAGGGAGTAATTGATCAGAGTAGAGTGACAGAGTGTTTAAGAAAGGGCGACGTGATAACGAGGGAATTGTTAAAGATTATAGGAGCAAAGCGTCCGAAATTAAATAATTATTTAAAGCCTTTATGTTTCTAAATTTATGTTTTGAATATAAACCTTTTATAAATATTCATTTAAAATGTCGGTCCACCAACCGATCGAATTTCGAAAAACCGACATTTGCTCCGTGCCACAGCCGAAACAACTTTTTCGATTCCATCAGCCTTTCGGCCTTATTTCGAAAAACCGAAATTCAGTACTACCTCGAATCTATTTTTCGATTCGCGTGGTCCGTGCGTCCGAAATCCAATATTTGATTTTCCTTAGATTGAATCGATTTTTAACTTGTTTACTTTCTCTCAATTTAGTGACCATATTCAATTAATAAACAACAAACAAGTCGTTAGTTTTTATAAATAAC
This sequence comes from Druon quercuslanigerum, assembly GCA_010014905.2. Classification (NCBI taxonomy): domain Eukaryota; kingdom Metazoa; phylum Arthropoda; class Insecta; order Hymenoptera; family Cynipidae; genus Druon; species Druon quercuslanigerum. Next base: position 8,226 of record JAAAKG020148931.1, on the reverse strand, counting down.
GCAGAAAAAACTGGGAGTTCACTCATGTTGCGGCTCAAATGAAGGTTGGTGTCCTTAGGATCTTTAGCTCGAATAGATACCTGCAAATAACCAAATGGATTCGTTTAGAGCGCACTTGAAAAAAGAGCATAAAGGCGAAATCACAAACCAACCGCTTGCAAGTCGGCTTGGTATGGGCGGGATTTTTGAATTCGTTATTCTATAAAAACCCAATTGCCTTATAGAAAAAACTAATAATGAACATAATCTTTTTTTAATAGGGTCTTTTAAAAAATGTCATTGTTTAATATTAAATTATCTGCTCTTTACATTGGTGAAAGAAAATGTTGCTTAAATACTTTATTTCTTAGAAAATTGACTAGTTATTAATATTTTAAAATATTAAAATAACCTTTAGTTGTTTTAAGTTAAATGAAAGTATAGAGACTTTAGAAACATTTATTTGTATTGTATTTGTATTTTTTATTTATTGTATTGTATTTATTTGTTTTGACTAATCTAAGATTTGGAAATTATACTACGCCAATAGGCACAAAGTTTGTCGACGTCTTTACAACATCGTTACATATTTACGACATATTTACGACATCCTATGTCCATATCATTACGATGTCTTTCCGATATCGTAGACATCGTCAGATCATGCGACGTCTTCACTGTATCATAAAGACAACTGAACGACATGGAAATAGGATGTCATAACGTTGTCGTAAAGATGTCATAACGTTGTCGTAAAGATGTCGTAAAGACATAATTTAATCTCTGAAGTATGATAATTTGTATCAAGTTTCAAACTTTTGTAATTCAAATATAAAATTAATATTCTGAATGCGTTATTTTAAAACAATTTAATTTTTGAGGCCTTTCAAACAAATTGGAAAATGTAGTGGAAATTTTTTTATTCATATTAAGAGAGTTACAAATCACAAAATAATATTTATTTTTTAAAAACTTTAAAATTTCTGTATTAAGTAGGCTGAAAATAGTTCAATAATCAAAAAATTACATGAATACTATTTGCTTTTATCAAAAAAATCTGCGCGAAATTTGAAATTACATCAAAGTTAACAAATAACTTCATAAATTATTTAACAAATAATTGTCGATAATATTTCTTATATTTAAGTATAACTATGTTAAAGAATATTTCTGTTAGCTTGATTTATGTGTCAATACTGTTTGACGAATGCCGACAGACATAATAATAAGTCGAAGCCTCGTGGTCAAAGTTAGTTTGCAACAGAACCTCGAATCTGTTGACTCATTCATTTTCAATAAAAACTCATAAGCTAAATTATTCTTTTATTTTATTTTCAAAAAGTCGTAAAGTCAATTCTAACAGACTGAGTCAACAAACAATGCAACAAAAATGAAAAAAAATGTAAAAAAGAATGACAGAAGTGAACGAAACAGTTTTTTTACACGACAAACATACAAGATATGGTGAGACAAAAAAGTGGGATTAAATGAGAGTGCATTTGAAAATAAATTTGAATCAAATAATAGTCATGAGGAATTTTCCTCAAGACTTTTAAACTTTTAATTTCACTGTCACTCTGCCGTCTTGCGGATTCGATTCCCGCCTAGCACTCTGGAAGAGCCTCGGCGGCTCTTGGTGGTTCGGAACCCACCTTAAACTGTAGGTCCCCCTCCCACCATCAATTATGTGTGTGGGAGGTGAATAAAGGATAGGGAAGAAGGTGCAAGAAAAATGTAAACCCTTAGGGGACACATTAGAAGCAACTCACTATTTATAGACTCTAAAGTGAAATAATAATGATTTTTCAACAATCTTTTTTTATATTTTAAAAATAGCGGGGAAAGAACGCTGTTATATTCTGCGCAGTTTTAGGACTGTTCTGCAGGCATTAGGAGAGGAGTCTGAAGACGATGTTGGCAAGAGTGTTGACTGCAATTTTTTTGAAAGTAATGTTCAATTATGTTTGTAATAAGAGTAATAGATTCACAATAAAATAATGTTAATTTTTTTCTAAAACATAAGTAATAAAACTTTTTTCTTTCCCTGGCACACCGGTAAAAATGCTCCATATAATTTTATTAAATGAAGATATTTCTTTCATTTCAAAACATGTATGTTAAAAAAACCTTTTATCAATAACACTGTTCTTATAACTTATTTTAATTTTCATTATTTTTACACTGGTCCAACGGATTAGGCGAGAAATTTGACTACAAAATCATATAATTGTACGTATATTTTGAATATTATTTTCATCTTCAAATCTGGAGATAAAATCACATAATCCTAATTCGCACTAGTGTGCCGTTTATGTATGCTGGGGTAAAGTGTGCCGTTTAATGGTTAATTATGGATTATATTTGTATGATTATTCCCAGTCGATGAAACGCAATATCTGTAACTTCATTTAAAAAAAGTATAAAGCATAATGCAATAATACAAGGAAAAGAATTTTATCCCTTGTAACCATCAATGAACAATGAAAAATGATGATGGCAGCAATAAATAATGTTTTCAGATTTAAAGTATTTCTTGTATGTATCTACTAATTCTGAGTTCAATTTAAGTTTAAGATATCTTTAGGAGTTTTAAAAAGATTATAAAATAATTTAAAACTTGAGAAATTTCCAAAACATTTAAAACAAAACGTAGATTTTTGAAAATTCAAATACAAAATTCCTGTTAAAACTAACTAATATTTTTTTCTTTAAATTAATTCAAAAAACATTTTGAAAATTTTCAAAATTTAATCAAGAAGATTATAAACCTTTTTATTAATTTTGCAGGATTTAAAAAAAATTTTAGGAAAAATTCGAGTTTCGAGATGATAAAAAAATTTGCATGGGATTCATGGAAAAGTTTGTAATGGGTTTTCTTATAAATTTCTAAAAGAATATTTAAAAAGAAATTGGGACAAATTTTTTATGTATAAATGAATGTTTCTAACTTAAAATTTAGGGTCTGGATAATAACCATGAAAAATAGAAAAAAGTTCATCCCCAAATTAAATTACTTGTTAAGAAGCAAATCATCATAAGTTGGGAAAATATTATCGGAATTGTTTTAAACTTTGATGTGCACACGAAATATATCCTACTGATGCCTACAAGCTGAAGGAAAAAACTGAAAATGGCCTATTGTTTAATAATAATTAACTGCAAATTGAAACCGATCGCTACCCCGTTTTTTCTTTGACCCCATAAAAATGTTGAAATAGTATTTTTAATTGACTTTCATAAGATGTCATTTAAAAAACATATAATACGTTAAGGGGGGGGGGGTCTTTCAAAAAATAATTCTCCATGTTAAGTGCATTAAAAAAGCATTCAGCAGGAGGGGGGATGTTTAAAGTTTATTAAAAAAGTATCACGTGTTTTTGCCAAATTTAAATCGGAAACTGTCATTTGAACTTCTCAAGAATTAAAGACATAAATTGGAGCAAAAGCTCGATTATAGAATGATTCTAAGACAAGTCTGCTTTGAATAATTTAATATAGATCATTTTTAATTTGTGTCCAATTAAATATTTCACTAAAATTTACAAGTCTTGTTAAAATCTACTAAAAACATCGCTTTAAACTTAGGGATCGATTAGAAACGTAAATAGAATATTTTTGAAAATTATCTTTTTCCAATTTGGCCTATTTAAAGAATTTGATGAGATTAGTTTTTAAATATATTTTATATCTTGTGAAAACTTTGAATGAAATTTCCTAATCCACCAGAAAATTCTTTTTTGAATATTTACAAAATTTTTTAATGTATTTGACTTTTCTCATTTTCATCGTAATAAAAAATTTATATTGCATAATTTGCTAGTCTTTTACCTATCTATAAGAAACTTTAAGAAAAATATCTTAAATTATGAGAAAAAAATCAATCTTAAATACGCTTTAACTTTTTTTATTTTGGTCTAATCGAAAAATGTAGCTGCGATAGATTCTAAATATATTTGATATTTTTTTTACTTTCTGCCAATTAAATCACTTTTTTCATTTTTATTGAAAATAAAAATTTCAAATTAAACTAATTTAAGTTTTAACGCTTCTTCGACCGATGTTTATCAAAATAAGGAATTAAAGACTTATTATGTCTTATGTTCCACATACGAAAAAAAAAATTATTTAAGATAAATACAAAGAACATATAATTTGGACGTTAACATAAAATTAAAGTAAATACAAAAATTATAATAGAATAATTCCTCTGTAAAAAATAGTTGGAAACTCAAAGATGCGTTGAAAAATATAATTGCACAAAAAAATCATTCATTAGTCTCTTTAGATGATGTGCCTGCCCAGGAAACAAACATCCATTAACTTCTGTTGAATGGGTTTCGAAGGCTTTTGAATTGCGTATCTGTCACTGCAATTCCAGTTCGTGTGAAATATGGCAGCTTAACCTCAAAAAGGTCGGTCTCGTGCAAAAAGAATTCAATTCACAATTCACTAAGTCGCCTTTTCAATGTAATTTTTTTTCAAGGGTATGTTTCACAGCATCCTAATAGATCTTCCTCTACATTGTATCAAAGAAACCCCAGATAACAATATGCCCGCACAATGATGACGTAATGACTCGCACGCGTGCGGATTGTCACAGACATATGCGCAATCATTTGCGACGCATATCGCTCGCACGTATGAAGGACGCACGCTTGACGGTGACATACGAGTTGTGAATAAGGTTATGTTCGGTACCTACTCTGCAATTGTCAATAAGCTGCGTTGATCCAAGGAACTGCTGTATATCCAGTTATCCACAAAACGACAAAACAACGGAATCACTTTAACTATATTCACGAAGTAATTGCAATAACAAATAATAATATTATTTTATGACTATTATTACAATAACACGCGAAAGCAAAACGGAGTTGCACAAGCTGACGCGTGCTAATGGCGGGAGACTGCATTGGTCAGACCGAGTCAGCGGGAAGACAAGTGAGTGCGTCGCGCGACGGCCATCATCATTTTTAACAACTGATCGCGTCTTTGAACATTTTTCACATTACGTTTCGGGAAAAGGCAGACTTATCATTTTTATTATTTTCTTCATATGAGGGAATTTGAAATATTGTAATTTCATCGGCAGCAGGGACGCATGCGTGCGTTATGTCTCGTATGGCATGCCTCGCACGCATGCGAGTACTGTGCGTCGCACGATTGTTATCTGGGAAACGTATTCAAAAACATAATTTAACAAACATAACGAAAAATGATTTGCTAATTGCCATTAGAACAGATTTTAATGTTTTTTTTTCCTCGATCAATAGAAAATTTTATAAACAAGTTTGAGGTCGTCCTTTGGGTTTACCTTTGTCTCCTGTAGTTTATAATCTAGTTCTACAGGAGGTTAAAAAAAGAGCTCTAAATTCATTAGATTTCACACCTATTCTATATACGTGATATTTCTATGACATTTTAACTGTTATTGCTGCTAACAAAATTGAAGTTTTCTTAAAAGTGTTAATTATCTTGATTTGCAAATTATAAAAACTCGTAGGTTAATCAAAGCTTTAGTGGACAGCTGTATTAGGCTAAGTGATATTGAATTTAGAAAAGAAAATTTAAATTTATGAAAAACAACTTTGATACATAATAATTATCCGCTTGATTTAATTAATGACACTATTGCTGAACGCATTATTGAGATTTATAATACTAGTATTAAAATAAATAAAATGAATGCAAATATTCTCACAACAAATTCAATTTACAAGTTACATTACCTTATATTCAAGGTTCATCTAAAAGATTAAAGAATTTAATAAAAAAATTTATTTTAAAAACACAAACACTTTAGACAATAATTTTTTTAAAACGAAAAACATGGATTCCATTAAAAACTTATCTGATTTTATAATCAGATAAAATTTAAAGGTCGCAATAAAGTCTATATAGGTGAAACTGGACAGAGATTAAAAAACAGAATTGTCGAATTGTCAATCAGAAAAGAGATTGTGAAATTGGGAAATTAAACACTGGTTTCTCACAAACATTATGAATAGATGTCGTAATATTTATGTTAATTTACATTTCGAAATTTGAAATATCAATAAAATTTACCAAAGTATCTTAAAATAATTTATCTGTTTATCCACAAAAAATGTTCTGAAATTCTAAATTTAATTTTTTCGCGCTTCCGCATTAGTCGCTTCAATGAAAACACTATATAGATGTTTATTACAAATGGTATTTGTGTATTTTTGACTTGTCATTCTCCGTTTGTTCTTTCCACATCACGAGCAAATCCATATCTTTAAAATGTAGTTTTAGAGTTATAGAAGTCTAATTTTTTGTTTTCAAGACTTCTTACTAGTGTAACTAGTGTCTTTTTTTAAAAAAATGACTGACAAAAATGAAAAATTGATAATAATTTGTTTTTTTTTTAAATATAAATGGATACATTTGACGTGGTTCATGATGTGAAAATTTAACTACGAAATGATTATGTTTGATTTTTCTAAAACTAATCTAATTCAGGTATTTACTTTAATTTTATGTTAACCTCTAAATTATTTGTTCTTTTTGTTTATACTATCACTAATTTTATAATATTGCTTATTCATATTTAAAGACCTTTGATAACGATACGCATGTTGTATCGAAACTTGTAAGGAGGATTTTGAAAGTTTTTTTCAATAAAATAAACATTTGAGATAAAACTTGATTTTTGACTCAAATTATTTTATTTCTTATATGGACTGTAAGTCGTAATAAATCTCCAGTTCGTTATATTGAAAATTTTAAAAAAATGTAATTTTGAGAATGCTTTATATTTTTTTTTTTTTTTGTTGGAAATGTTAAGTTAAGGAACTTTACCTTCATTTTGAGACCCTTAAAATTCTATCAAAGGGCGACTGGATTGACAAATCCTTCAAAGGCACAAATCCATTACAACTACTGCCGTCGATTTGAGTAAAATATACTGCAAAATTTTGTAGAAACTTTCACACAAACTTGAACATTTATTCTGTAATTTTTTTCTTTTCAAGTATCTCTTTTATCAAATAACGTATCGTTGGAATAATCATAAGTAGCAAATTTCCAATATTATATTTATAAATCACCAAGTGATAAATTAAAGAAATGTTATATCCTGAATTTCAGCGCTCATTAGGCACAAAGGTCTCCCGTAGGCCAGGATCGACGCAGCAGTTCGGCTTGTTGAGGGGAATTCTTGTGGTGGGGGAACCGTTCGCAGGTACCCAGGGTGGAACTGACCATCGCCCCTAATTTCCACTCGGTTTATTCTTATACAAATTTTCCATTTCAAGACCCCAATCGTTTCATTGGTCGATAGTTCATTAGTGTCATGTCAAATGTACCTCTCAGTCCTCACTTCACATTTGAAGTTTATATTTCAAAGAGAGAAGTGTGAGAGAAAATTTTAAGTTTTGCAGTGCGCGTTTTCAAATAAAGATATTTGCACTATGGAAAACACGAGAATGTTACATGTAAGTGATAACAATTCATTCATTGATAAATCTTTTTTGGTAGAAAATGTAACTCTTGTTGGAAATTTCATGTTCTTAGGTTAAAAATTCTGGTGTTTTTTGTTCAGAATTCAAAAATTTGTTGGTTACATTTTTCATATGAAAATTCAACTACTCCATTTTTGGTTGCGAAAGTGTATTTTTAAATTGAAAATTATATTATTTGATTCAGTGTTGAACTGCTTGATTAAAAAAAGATTTTTTTGTTTGAAGATTCATAATATAATCATAATTCTCTCGTTGTATACAGTTTTAAATTCATAATTTTACATTGAAAAAATAAATTAAATTTTAAATTTAGAGCAAAATATAAAGTCAAAATTATTTGCATCCTTTAATGAAAACAATTTTTTAATACTTTTTATATTTTAAACTTATTAATTAATTATTAGCTGATTAATAAATCAATGTATCAGATAGGAAAGAACAAATTAAAAGAAAATATATAAAGTAAGAAACATTTCAATGTTTCAATGAAAATAATTCTTTTAATGCTTTTGATGTTGTGTAATATTAATCTTAAAGTTAGATTCTATAATGTTTAAAATTTTATGGAATTAGTTTAAAAGGTTATGGATTTCCACTTTAAATATTCCAAAAAATATAAAATAAAAATTATTTTAATAATCCCTGGGGGAATTATATTGACCGTCGATAAGAAAATTTTGTAGAAGTTGTTGATGTAAGTTGTTGGCTTTAGGGTCAGGAGAATTGAAACTAATTAAGTTGTTTCAAACGTTTCGGCACACAA
>JAAAKG020148930.1:0-10156 GCA_010014905.2 Druon quercuslanigerum | reverse complement strand
CAGGAAGATCGGGAGCAGACCTAAAGGACTCTTTCCGCTGTACACATTACTTAAATTAACTTGCATCACAGCAAAGGCGCTTCTGAAGTTTTGTTGAAAAACATGGCTGCGAGGTCCCAAGGCAGCCAATCCATGGGTATGCATACTGGAAAAGGGAGTCCACGTCGTCCCGCTGCTTCAGCTGTATTTTACCAGTGGAGTTACGGACACTGGTAGAATACTGCAAGGTAAGGGATCTTCCTCTTATTCTGGCGTGTGATGCTAACTGCCACTATTGTATGTGGGGCAGCACGGACGTCAAGTCAAGAGGTAACTCTCTGTACCTGTATTTTTACAGATAACATCAAGAAGTGAAGAGTTTCAGATGTACTTACTCTCTTAGATTGCTCACAGATTGAGTTCGAGATGGAATACATTTTACTCGTTTCAGGCTCTAAATATAGAAATCCAAAAAGAACGGACTAGGCTCAGTTTTCTACGGCATCAGAAGTACACTCTAAGAGGTGCCCAAGTCAATTAGAGACTTAGACACTATGGAGATGGCGGCTGAGATTTTCACGAAAGCCATCAATTCCACTTGTGAAATTAATTGTCGACCTTTAAGAGTCCTAACGGCTGGGAAGAACATTGGTGGAATGGGAAACTCGAAGAGTTTTGCAGAGAAATCAGAGGGAGGTTCATACGTGCCAGTACTGGCAAAACGCAGGAATTACGGACCTCATTTACGACAATGGTTATCGTGCGCGGCCAGCATCTGGATGCGCTATTTCGAGTAACGCAGCAAACGTTTAAGACAGTAAATTTTTTGTGTAAGAAGACTAGATTCTTAGTCAATCAGAGTAAGACGGACGCAGTTGCATTCACCAGGAGGTATGAGTGGGAAACCACGAGTATATTAAGACAGGTAGGACAACCACTGGACGAGCAAAATCTCTATGAGTCATCTTAGATAAGAAGTTGTCATGGAACGAGCACCTGGTGCAAGAAGCTAGTAGCGACTCTTTGGCTCTGTGGGAGAAACATAGGGAAAAGCTGGGGTTTGAAACCATAGACACTCATATGGATCCACACAGCAATCCTACGGCCCAGGCTTATCAATGCAGTTGTAGTCAGGTGGAGCAAGGTCCAACTGTCTACTGCGAAAGCTCGACTAGAAAGGATCAGGGCCTGGAAGTCGCCATCCAGAATAGTTCGGGGCACTAATAGGTTTGAAGCCCCTTCATCTCACCATCAAGGCTGAGACAACGAAGGGGGCCTGGAGATTAAATATGGTAAACGATAGCAGTACCTGGACAGTAATGTGGATACCAATCGACATTGCGAGGAGGCCATCACTGAGCGCGATCAGGGACAAAATTTCCACTTGTCGCTATGTCTTCGGCAAAAACCCTAATTACCCTATCCATGAAAGAGAAATGACTTAACGGTGAGGTCCACCTGCCTAGTGATGGATGCAGCTGTATGGCAATAAGAAATGGTAATAAAAGATACATTCGTATGCGCTCAGACGGCAGGGGTGCTATCATAGCTCTAAATAGAACAACGACCACGTCTCTACTAGTTTGGGAATGCTTTGTGGCACTGAATAAGCTTGCGACAGACAACCGCGCCACTCTACTTTGGATCCCTGGACACACTGAAATCAAGCGCAATTAGATACCAGACAGGTTAGCAAAACATGCAGCAAAAGAAAATTTTACTGGACCTGAGCCAGTTGTAGGCATTTCCCGTAGCTAAGTTACTAAAGATTTTGACAGTTAGCTGACCGCGGAACTTCAAAATAAGTGAGGTACGATCTCTGGTTGCAGTTAGGCTAAAACACTGTCGAGCTTGAAGCTAAACTCTCACCGAGCGAAGAAATTCCTCAAGCTCGGGAGAAACCAAGTCAAAGTCCAAACAGAAATGTTTATAGGACATGGAAACCTCGGGTATCACAGAAAAAATATAGGGCTTAAAGAAAATCACCTCTGTTGTCTGTACGGCAAGAATAATGAGATGTGTAGTCATACCCTTTTTCACTGCCCTGCGATTACGGGAAAACGTGTAATACCCACAGGTAGTTACTGCATCCATGAGCCTGAAATATCAACCAACAGCGTAGCAGCGGTCCTCTCCCTATAGAGAGGGCTATGGGGTCACACTTAAGGCTTATAAGGGGACGCAGCGGGATTACCAGAACGTCAGGGATTGTTACGGCCTCAACCCAGAACAATAATAGGAATCTGAAGTATTCCAATTCTTTTAAACTCCTTCAGAATTCTCAAGAAGCTTTAGCATTTTTGGTCCATAACAATCTATATTTTGTATTGCATTTTCGAAAATCTTCTAAAATTGTAAATGATTAAAAATTTGTTTTGAAAATGTTATAAGAAATTTTAAAAATGTGCCCTAAAATCTTCCTGATTTTTTTTTGAAATTTAACACATCTTTCAACATTATTCAAAATATTTTAAAATATACATTTTAAAGATTTTTAGAATTATATTCAATTTTCTGCATTTTTTACAAAATATTTGTATTTTTAACAATAAATTTATTATGAAATCATAGAATAGATAGATAGTTACAAAATATTAACTTTCATGTACCTTTTTTCTTAAGAAAGAGCGAGAGAGAGTTGCTTTATCGATTGCATCGCCATGCTTATCGTAGGGCAGTGACGAAAGAAATCTGTTTTACCTCATTTTTCTTAAACGATAACACCAGTGAGGTTTACTGATGTAAACTTATCATTCAATATTTTTCATAATTTTGGTAAACAAATAATACAAACAAGTACCTAGTGTGGATGCGTGAAAGCAGACAACATTCGTTTTTTCGCAACTAGCAATTGTTCTTTAATTGTTGTTTCTATCCATTTTCGTAAAGTAGTCTTCATAATTTGTTTATAAAGGTAATTTAAGAAATTATGCATAAATATGTACTTTTACTTCAACCGTCAGCTAACTCACACTTCGATGAGAGCTTAAGGGACAACGCTGGACCAAATACGTCCAGCTAAACGTTATTTCTGTAATATTTTCTTAATGAATAATAATTACTATCATTTTATTGCTTCATTAAATTGCAATTAAAAATTAAAAACTATTTTTAAAATACACTTATACACACAAATTAGTATTCACGAAGATATTAGCAAAATACAGCAAGAATAGAGCGTATCCCATGCTTTTGGTCCTTTGTCTTCTCCTCAGCAGTTCACAAACACCATTCTCTGTCTATATCGATGTCTATAAGAGTTGGATCAAACAATGCAACAAGAGGGGCAGCTGATGGTAGATGGTTTGCTTTGAAATATGCTGGATCCACGATGTTCATTTTTGCAAGTCATTTCTGATATTCAGAATGAATAGAAAATCTCAGACATAATTCGTGCGCCTCTTTCACATAGAAATCGAGACACTTTAACCGAAACTGGTATAAGTAATCTTTGTCTCGATATTCAATTGTTCCCAATGAAATCGCTACCGCTGGACCCAAATAAACATCTTCCAGTTTAACGAAATTACACGGATTTCTATATTGCATTCGATCCAATAATATGTGAATTCAATATATCGCGATGTATGTAACAATCGAGAATAGTTTTGAACACCTGAGATAGTTTCCAATACAAGATATGAATTTTTGTAGTCTCTGATTAAAATTCCTTGTTTAAATCAGTGAAGTAAGGAAGCGCATGATCCAGAAAATCAATATAAAGTTTATTTAGAGGATTAGGTTTTCTCCATCAAAGTACAGTTTAAGGGCTGGATATTGCTCTCTTAAGCGCATAAAGGCCAGAAGTAAAGACAGCCATCGAGTTTGGCATGGTTGTAGCATCTTATATGGCTTAATTTCGAAAAAGACTTCAAATTCCGCAAAAGTGGCAAATACCCTTCAAAATGAATGAGCAAGGTATATCCGCTTAAAAACTTGATAGATACCGAGTGGTTTTTTTTCCATCATAACCGAAGCACCGTCCGCAGCACGGCCACGGGAATGTGGTCAATAAATCGACCATTAACCGAAAACGATACTTAAAATTATAAAACGGTGTTCTACTAGTGTTTAGCATTCAATAGTTTTATTTCATTTGATGTTCCAATTTAACAGTACATTTCGTAATAAATAAAAAAATACATTAAAGAAGTGAGATTTGGAAAAATTTTCTTAAAGTTTCAACATCTAATCTTTATTTTTCGTGGAATTGATTGAAACACAAAACGTGTAGGGCTACATCGCATGTGGTGCATTTATATGACAAATGTTTGTGACAATTTTGACAATGCTATGGCCAACTTTGTTCTTGCAAACACTCTCTAGAGTGGAGTCTTTGGATTTTAGAAGAGCAGTTGTCTGGGGAGTAAAAGTCTCAGAAGTCGAAGTCGACGGTATTGCCATTAGGAGCAAACATTCTGCAACGTAAATACGGAACTTCAATCGATCTAATGGCTCCGTTTTTTGTGTTATACATCTTTTGGTAGTGCGTGACATTCCCTTTTCATATTTAAAAAGAGCACAATGAATCTTCCAAGCGTTCACCATAGCAGCATCGAATCCATTTTTTATTAGAGGCCAATACCACTTTTTTCCTCGAATACGTATTCGATAATTGTTCATGGCATTATCGAAGAGATCAATGTCACCCATTCGATTATTGTGCACTCTCACGATGTGCGGGCTTATCAAGGTAATATTTCTTGCCGCCTTTCCATCACTTTACTGGATGCAGGGGTTCAATTGCCTCGTGATTCGATGCAATGTTCACGACAGAAGTGTCATTCCATCGGGCTATTAGAACATTATTGTTTCGATCAAATGTGTAGTCTAACGAGCCGCGGTCTCTATTCTTAGATGATGAGATGTCAGTAATTTTCGCTTTCTTCAATCGATTGTCACGAATGATTCCGGTAGCATAATATCCCAGCGAGGCAAGTTGGCTCATCAATTTATAAGAAGAGAAGAAGTTGTCAAATGCATTAAAATGTTCACGTGGTTCATAAATTGGTTTTATTAACTTTAATACGACCATTTCCCCTAAGCCGCAGTCTCTCTACTCGGTTTCTCGATTCTCATTTGCACCGCTGTACGGAATGAACGAATACAAATAGCCATCATACGAACATAAATCCTAGTATTTGAAGCCAAATCGAGTGGGCTTTCCTTTGATAAACATTTTGCAAGAATGAAGGACAAAGCAAGCAATCACCTGCTCATCGATAGATAGATTGTGTGAGAATATGTCAAATTACATGAATTTCTCATTTAAAAGAATGTTCCACGGCTTCACTTAGGCAAATTTATCACTAAAATCAATTTTGTGATTATCGCACACATGGAAATACGTCTTTCTAAGTTTGAAACATTCACGAGCCATTGCGTCAGGGATGATTTGCACTGCAATAATGATTGTTTCGACCAATAACTTTCGATTCATGCTCGCGTATTGTAGCCAGTCACCAAAAAAACACCAATGAAACGGCGCATTTTCTCGTCATCTGTCTCAAATTTCAAATCGTCGTGATCAATTTTAGCGTAGTTGAATAGGTGAATACACTTCTGCAATGTGATGAAACACAATAAATGCGGTGTTCGGAAATATAAATGATCGTCATATTACAATACATATCATATTTGCTGCGTATCGAAGTCACACGCGAACTTGAACCAGCTTTAAATTCAGCAGATTGTTTCGCTATCTCGTCGCAACTGGCTGACGCTTTCGGATTGTCTTCATTGTACGCGCACGAAAGTTTGATGTGCCCAGCTATTCCGTGAGGCAGAAACGCACTTCCATCGTTCAGTACTTGGTCCTCATCATCGATATTCTCCGTGTCGCTGACTGCATCAGTAGGTTCTGGTGACAAAACCACTAAGTCTACCATATCCGCATAGAGAACGTGATTTGACTAAAATGATTCAAAGTTCGTATTTAGATCATGAAGACATTAAAAAAATTAGTTGCAGTAAAAGAAAGTGCAGATCAATTATTGTAAACGTTTCTGGTCGATACTCTTTCGAATGTTTAGCAGAGAAATTGATAGAAAATAAGTTTTCTATTATAATTGACAAATCAACGGTTATCAGGCATTAGAATGCTGATACAGATTATATATATGATTTCTTAGTAAATTACTTTAACGAGAATAGCATTCCATGAAAAGATAATTGTATAGTTTGTGCTGCGGACGGTGCTTCGGTTATGATGGGAAAAACTACTTAGTGTCTATCAAGTTGGAAGCGGATATTCCTTTCTTATTCATTTTCAAGGGTATTTGCCACGTTTACGGAATTTGAAGTCTTTCGAAATTAAACTATATAAGATGCTACAACCGTGTCAAACTCGATGGCTGTTTTTTCAAATATTTTGAAAAAGGTTAAAGAAATGTGTTAAATTTTAAAAAGGAATTAATTATCCTCGCCGTACAGACGACAGATGTGATTTTCTTCAAGCCCTATCTTATGTCTTTTATACCGGAGAGTAGTGTGTTCTATAAACATTTATGTTTGGACTTTGACTTTGTTTTTCCCGAGCTTGAGTAATTCCTTCGTTAGGTGAGAGTTTAGCTTTGAACCTTTGAGAGTTTTAGCCTTACTGTAATCAGAGATCAAAGCCACTCATTTTGAAGTTCCTGGGTTAGCCAACTGTTAAAATCTTTAGTAACTCAGTTACGGGAAATGCCTACAACTGGCTCAGGTCTAGTGAAACTTTCTTTTGCCGCATGTTTAGCGAGCCTGTCTGGTACCTCATTGCGCTTGATTCAACTGTGTCCAGGGATCCAAAGTATAATGGCGCGGTTGTCTGTCGCTAGCTTATTCAGTGCCTAGTAGCACTAGTAGCAGTAGAATACAGTTGTCTTCATCACTGGGTAGGTGTGTCACTTCTTGTCAAAGACATCTTCTTGTCTTCGCCGCCACAGCCTTGATGGTGAGAGAGAGAAGCTTCAAACTTATAAATGGCCCGAGCTATTGTGGATGTCGACTTCTTGACCCTGATACTTTCCAGTCGAGCTGTCGCAGTAGAAAGTTCAACTTTGCTCCACGTGATCACTACTGCATTGATAAGCCTTGGTCGCAGGATTGCCATGTGGATCCATATGAGTGTCTTCGGTTTAAAGCCCCAGCATTTCCCTATGGTTCTCCTACAGAGCCAAAGAGTCACTACTAGCTTTTTGCACTTGTTTTCCATGTGCTAGTATTCCATGAAAACTTCTTATCTAAGATGACTCATACATATTTTGCTCTCCAGTGGTTTCGCGGTCTCGTGGTTTCCCACTTATACCTTCTGGTGAATGCAACTGCGTCCGTCTTACTCTGATTAACGAGGAGTTCAGTCTTCTTACACGAAGAATCTACTGTCTGAAGCGTTTGCTGCGTTACTCCGAAAAGCGCATCCAGATGCTCGCCGCACACGATAACCATTGTCTTAAATGAGGGCTATAATTCTTGCGTTTTGCCAGTACTAGCACGTATGAACCTGTGCGTGATTTCCCTGCCAAGCTCTTCAAATTTCCTATCCCACCAGTGTTCTTCCCAGCTTTTCGGACTCTTAAAGGTCGACAATTACTGTCCAAGTCTCTAATTGACTTGGGCACCTCTGAGAGTGCACTCCTTAGTTCCGTGGGAAACTGAGCCCAGTCCGGTCTTCTGGTATTTCTGGCTTATTTAGAGCCTGAGACAATTAAAATAGATTCCAACTCGAATTCTATTTGTGAGCGATCTGAGAGAATAGGTACATCTGAGAATCTTCACTTCTTGATGTTATCTTTAAAACTATTGGTACAGAGAGTTACCTGTTGACTTGACGCCCGTGCTGCCCCACATACTATAGTGGGAGTTCGCAACGCATGCCAGCATCAGAGGAAGATCCCTTACCTTGCAGTATTCTACCAGTGTCCGTACCTACACTGGTGGAACACAGCTCAAGCAGCATGACGACGTTGACTCCCTTCGCCAGTATAAATGCCCATGGATTGGCTGCCTTGGGGCCTTGCAGCCCTATCCTTCTGCAAAACTTCAGAGGCGCATTTGCTGTGATGCAAGAATATTTGAGTAATTTTTAGAGCGGGAACAGTAATTTATGTATGCTCCCGATCTTCCTGTAGAACAACAGGCTGCTCCTGCCCTTCACTGAGATCGTTAAAATTGACATGTCCAAATTTGTAGAAGAGATGTTTGGTTCCTCCTCCCACTGTGTCCTCTACCTGAGGCCTATAATACCTGATGATTTGCCAGGACGCTGTCTTAAGTGAAGTGTTGAATCCCTCCAACCGACGAAGCACCACATGTGGGTCTTCTAGTTCACGCGGAAACCACAGCCCTGTGTAGCCAAGCTTTAGCCGCTTGGTCAGCTGCCAGAAATTCAAATGTGATTTATAACATCAAAATTTAATAATTTGACTAACAAATTAAATTTTGTTAAATAGAACAATAAAATTTTAACATCTAAAGTTTAGTATGTTTTTAGTTTCAAATATTTAATTTATAATGACTGATTGTAAATTAAGAGTCATACATTTGTATATATAAAGTAATTCTTACTAATCTGGTAATCGATTTGCCAAATCGATTTGCAGAATCAATTATTATTTATTTTTTTAAATCTTAAAGTGAATTAAATTGTTAAAATCATTAAACAGTTTATATTTACATTTGATTTTGAAAAATGCAAGTCTTTGGTAGATAATTCAAAATTTTTGTTTAAAAGTTATCACTTTTGGTTAAAAATTCTTTTTGAACAGAAAACTCAAATATTTTTTTTTCAAATTTATCTTTTTGATTTAAAAAATTATCTGCTTCAGTAGACATTTTTTAAAAATAAAAAATGCCACTTTTTGTGTGAAATTATTCTTTTTCGCTTAGGTTTTTAACTATTATGTTTCGAAGATTTGGTTAAATAAATTTCTTGAGAAATAATTTTATCCTTGAAGATTTATATCTTCTATGTAAATTCATCTTTATGATAAAAATTTTAATTGTTTAGTGTGAAGAACCTGTTTTCCAATTAATCTTTTTGAATTCGAAAAATGTCATTTTAAATCTCTCCCAATCTTAAAAACCCCACAAAATACAGATTTGTGTAACTTTTATAAGTGAAATAAATCCAAAAATATCTTTTAACTTGTATATAAAATAAATAAAATTAAGCAAATATAAATAAATAAGGAGATAAAAATCTATCTCGCAATCACGCCGTGTAAACGCAATAAAGCAAATCTAAACCTGAAAATTAAATTCAAGATCGTAGCGAGTCCTAATTAGGTATTTCAGGTCGGGTAGGCGAAATTTAAGACTCCAAAATGTCTGCATTCGAATGGCTATAATGATACCAAATGCATGGAAAAAAATTTTCTGTTTAAAAATCAAAGTTGCTCACGTTATAAAGAAAATTTTGTTTTGTTTAATGTAATTGGTGTTATTATTTGGCCCTCGCTGTGCAGACATCTTGACAGCTGACGTCACGATATGAAACTTATTAGAAAGAGAGAGACGATGAATTTGGCATTGCTGTCTTTGTCTACGAAAGCATGCGCAGTACGCGATGAAAGAGAGAGACAGAAATACCAATTTGATTCTTTCTCCCTTTTCATTCAGTGGACGCTCTCACTTACAGGCAGGCCTACTCTATCTGTAATATCTCTATGCGGTCACGCCGATGGAAAAGTATAAAAAAGTGTCCGTAAAGTTTAAAACTTTTGTTTTGAAATATAAAAATTATTGCTTATTACGTTGATGGGTACTAAAAAGAATACGAAAGCTTCTTTATTGACGAAAAATGTTTCCACTGCTTACACCTGAAACGTAGAGGATGAATAGTCAGATACCTTTTCTTAAATTCGACGTCCAAACAGGACCTAAAAATGTATTGCTTTGTATATTATAAGTCCAATTTCAGGATTCTTAAACATAAATTCATGATTTATTTCCTACGAGACTTGAAAATTGACCTCTGGCGTGCGTGGACATCTGTTAATGCTTAATATATTAAAACCTAATTTTTACAGAATCGGCAAGAAGGCAAGACAACGACTTGAGCTTATCTTCTCCTCAAAATAACCAGGGTATATCGAAAGAGGTTGTAGATAAGCTATTTCATGATTGGGAAAATGGGATACAGACATTTGGCACAGACCTTGAACCATATATGCATGCGCCTCCGAGTCCTGCAGTATAT
>JAAAKG020148929.1:0-10156 GCA_010014905.2 Druon quercuslanigerum | reverse complement strand
GGTCCAAAAAAATATTCAATGAACTGAAAAAGTGAGTCGGTAATATAGGTATTTCGCTGTGTCGCATGCCCTTAAAGGTTCTATCATATCCCATAAATCATGTGAAATTCCTATAAATTTCTTTGACAATCTAAGGCTCCGTAAATACCACATACTTAAAAAATGTAATCCTCTTTTTTTTAAGCTTCGAGTTTAATGCTTCCTGCCGAGCCTTCTCTTCGTGTCAGGTCAAGGTCTCCTAGGTCTAGGGACCATTCACCTCAAAGGCCTCTTGTTTCTGACGAGTCTCAACTTCGTGTCAAGACCCGCTCACCGCCTGACAGGTCGACGATTCCTCCTGCCAGGTCGATTTCTCCTCATGCCAGATCTATGGCTCTTCCTATAATGCTCCCTTCTCCTGATGGAAAAGGATGTGGAATAGAATACCTTGAGTCTATTCGGCTTACTTCTCTTTGGAATCCACACCGGATATATGAACTTCGAAGATACACATTTCCTAAAGAAAAATTATTTAAAACGAAAGCAACCAAGTGTACACATAAGCCTATCCCCGACAACGAACAAATTGTATTATCAACATCCAGCGGGGACGTCTTGGCAATATTGCAAAGTTATAATCTTCTTGGTGGAATCTATAAGTATTTTAATAGCACTATTAAACGCTCGAAAATAAACATGGAAAGCGGCGTGATTACTCCTTTGAGCCTAGAAGAAATGAACGACGCTCCAGTAGGTCTCAACCGCCAAATTAGGAATGGTTATATAACAAAGTATGTAAATCCTTATTGAACTTTAATCTTCTACGGATCCAGATATCTTCAATCTTTTGTGATCCCAAAATGTTCAAAAATTACTTACAACTATCAATGACAATATTTTCCTGGATTTTATAAATTACTTTTAGCAATGCTGATGCTTGAACTTAAGGTAACTTTATCACGTCCTCAGCGTACTTAAAAATTTGTATTTAAATTAAAAAATGGCAAAAATTTATATGTTTTACTTCCTAATACATTAAAAAAAGAACCAATGTTGTTGCAGAGTATTTTTCTTCAAGGACCATTTGACTCTCGAGATTATAATGATCTGTCTATTCGGCTCAATTTGATCTTATTTTTCGCTTCATTTGTCGGACTAAACAAAATAGCTGCCAATTATTTGGGCCAGAGTCATAACGACGTAACCCAGAATTTGTATCTAACGGTACCAATGCTATCCGAATACTGAGAAAAGTAGTTGTCGCTTACCAGTTCCACTTCGCGTGTGAACTAATCCGTAGGCGCGTTTAAATCAAGCACTTGGCTCTGAACTACTGTGAAGCATTAAGTTTTCGAATTATTATTTAAAAAAAAATTAATTTGATATCTTACAGCTTCTTTGTATTTGACAAACTTATTTTTTCAACATTTTTCTGCTAACTTATTTTCCATTATTTAAACTTTGAGAAAAGATAAACTCTGTTCGCAATAAAAAAAGAAATGGGTATTTGCAGCAAAATGCTATTTGCGAACTCTATACCTACTAAATTATATTGAGCTGCATAAAATTATTATATATATAAATTAGAATTATTAACCAAAAAAGACGAATTCAGAAACAAAAATATACTAACGTCCGTTTAAAAATCTAATTGTTTTTTTTTTGGAAAATTATACTATTTAACTTTATTATAATACAATTATACTATTCGCCAGTTAAAGTTAATTATTTAACACCTAAATATTACACCGGGAAATTTTCCTTTTTTCATAATTCGCGGGTTTTTTAAATTTTGAAAGTTTACAATTTGATATGGTTTTAAATGTCCTCCTCGTTTGAGGTGGATTGGTGACTATAGTCATTATAGGCAATCATACGGAGATAACAGGGGAGTTCTCAGAGGAGAGAATGAGAGCTCTCGGAAGATAGAAAGAGAGGTAATGGAGGAATGGTCAACGACCTTTTGACCACGGACGAGTTCTATTAAGAGGGAAAGAGAGGAAGGGATTGGTTCTAAGGAGTCCCGCCAGAGGGCGTGAAAAAGTCGTTGCCAGGGCCACGTAAAGGATGGTTAACTCAAGGACTATCTCGAAAGATAGAAACAGAGGAAGTGAAAGAATGGTCACTGTTCCTTGCGGACATCGGTGGTTTCGTTCTTGACCAAGGTGGCATTGTGTTTAGCCAGGAATTGGTCCAGTCGGGCCATGCTTTTGGGTTCTTCCTTTCGGCTGGTAGGGAATTTACATAGATCCTAGAACAGTCTGGTGTTTTGATCAAATACTTCCATGCTTGGAGCTTGTCCATGGTCCAAAAAAAAGGGAAGAAAAAACAGTAGAGTTAGGATCCAGCCGATTACAGCTGGGATGCCAGCTGTATCAGCGGAACGGGTAAGCTGGGATGCCAGCCGACCCGTAATAGGAGGAAAAAAGATTAAACATAGGAAGAAGGCATATACTGAGTAATTTGCTTGAATCATAAGGTTTATTTTCTTTTGTTTTACTAAACACTGTCTATTATTTCGCCGTGTGTCAGTTATTTAGAGAAAGTGATTGAGAGAGAGAGAGAGAGAGAGAGAGAGAGAGAGAGAGAGAGAGAGAGAGAATAAAGATTAGTTCCACTCTCTGCCGCATGAGGCGTGCGGGGCGTACGCGAACCATGCAGGTTGCCCAGAGCGGATGTCCAGCCGTGGGAGTGAGAGAGAGAGGGAACTAGTTTTGATTGATGGTTGCCTTTCGTAATCAGTTTGGCCTAGCCCGAGCGGTATTCCGGCCCGGGGAGGTTGAAGTCAGCTAACAGCGGATATCCAGCCGTTAGCCTTGTTGGTCGGGGCGGATTTCATACCCTGATCGTACTACCGTTACGTGGCTGAGCGCGCCTTTTTAAACAGGCCGTGCCGCATAAGAGTTAGCCAGAGTGGGAAAGCATCGAGTGGTGGAAGATGCGCGCGCATGAGTTAAAATCGCAGAAAATCGCGTTTTTCTCTATATCTCTTCTTTCTCTCTCACTTTTTTTAGAGTCGAATACTCTTACATCTAAAATGGTTGTCCACCGAATGGATAAGCGTCGTATGCGAGAAGGAATCTCGCCCTATGCGAGTCGCGTATAACAAATTAGAAACCATACAATTTTGAAACTGTTTAGAATAAATAAGCTTTAGGTGTTATAGACAATTTAATTCGAAAAACGAGTTAAATTGCTTAATGTCTAAATCGGAACGCTAATAATTAAAAATTTTATTTTGATTGAAGAATCATAAAATGGAACGATTGCAGGTTAACATTTTGAAAATAGAGCAATGTACGAACGTTAAAAATGTAATAATATAATATTGGGATTTTGGAAATTGGATACTTTAAAATTCAGAGGAATTTATATTGTCTTATTTATAATTAAAGGCGTTCAAAACTAAAAAACGTTGAATTTAAACAATTTTAAATTCTAAGCAGTTGGAACTTGACAATCTGAAATTAAAAACTAAATTTACTCTTTCAACGTTGAAGCTGCTGAAATTCTACAATTTTAGATAATTACAAAAAAAACTCACGATATTCCAACACTTGACTCTTCTCCTAACCCAACTTTTGTGTTTACGAGTGTTACGAATCTACGAATTAGCCGAATTTCCATTCGGCTGTCATCGCGTATTTCCGTATTGCACTTGTTTATCTCTTGAGCAGGTTAGTCACGTGAATGGAATTTTCTTGAAAATTGCACTCTTTTGTTAAAAATTAAATTGAATTGTTTTCTTAAATGAATTATTTTTATGAATTCGTGTTGTAATTGAACCCCAACTTTTGCTCCATCATATTATTACTCTTCGGCTTTTAATTTATAAACGAATAGTAAATAAAAATAAGGAAAAATCATTTTTGGAGCAATTTCTTTTTATTCTATAAATGTATATTTTTCTAGAAAAACAGATATTTAAGATACTCTTTAAAATTTCTACGCTGATCATACTAAATGAGAACTTTCTGTGAATCAGTTTCTAAAAGCCAATTTGTTTATATTAATATTTGTAATAATGTACAATGATAAAAATAGATATTTTGGGTTCCAATCGTGTAAAAGACTAAAAATTTATGACGACGTTTCTGAATATTGCAGCTCACTCTTTCAAGGCTAGCCTGAAACTGACAAATCAGGTTCAATTGTTCTCATTCATACTCTCTACGAAGCCTATGATTGGCCAGAGCGCCTCACCATGGAGACTCGTCGCACCTGATTGGCCAATCAAGTATTTTTCTTTCGAAATCCGTTCCGATGTGATGCTTAGCTAGTGCTGATGGGTGAAATGTTTTAGCCTGAATTTACTTTCAGGTTCCTTTATATGTTGACTCATGGATATCCAGGTTTCTCCAATTTAGATTTTGTGACAAGAACAAGGGATTGTATACACTCCCGGATCGCTGAAAGGTGCCTTTTTACTTCAGGGATCTTTAAAAATTATCCTATTCTTGCATTTCGTTTAAATATAGTTTCTATATTGTGTTTGTTGAGAATTCATCGTATTTGTTCAGTGACAACTTGGATGTAGGGTAGGATGCTGATCGTTTCGGCAGAGAGCTCTCTGCGGAATTTCTACATTACTTCCAATTGGAAATTCTACGGAAATTCCGTTCACCTTCTATATAAATGTCTGGGCTCTGAAATTTCCTACATAAATTTTTACCAGCAATACCGCCACTACAGGTTGACTCCGGTAGAACATGACCCGTCACAATACAGAAACATCCAAGTGCAATATAAAATAACATTAAAGTGCACTGGATGAAAAACTACATCTTCCATCTCCAAGGTTCATTAAGAATTCAACTTCTTAGAGGAAGTTGTATATTTTACACCTCGTACACTTGAAGGTTATCCTGTAGTGACAGATCATAAAAAAAATGGTTGGATGCGGCCAACGTTCATTAAGAACTTCACTTCCCTAAGGAGGACGCATTTTTACACCTGGTGTATTCAGAGGTTATTGTATAGTGACGGTTCATAAAAAATATTGTTTGGTTTCCTCAATGGTTCATTTAGAACTCAACTTCCTAGAGAAGAGAGTATTTTTTGCACCTGATGTAAACTAAATTTGTTGGGAGGACTATCGTGACCTACTGCAGTCGACCTGGGGTAGCAGTGCTGATAGCAAAATTTTTGCTAGGAAGTTCCAGAGTTCATTCCAGGGTGTGAATTGCAAACGAAAAGTTAGTGGAATT
Organism: Druon quercuslanigerum; assembly: GCA_010014905.2. NCBI lineage: Eukaryota > Metazoa > Arthropoda > Insecta > Hymenoptera > Cynipidae > Druon > Druon quercuslanigerum. The sequence goes on along the minus strand of JAAAKG020148929.1, from coordinate 4,970 downwards.
TCTATGGAAAGTCAACAGAATTTCCAGCCATAAATTGTTTCGCACTTCGAAAATTCTATATTCCGACAATCCTAATCTGTAGAATTAAAAACATTCGCTCACATACAAGCTTTCCTATCTTGCTAAAAATTAATTTTTCTAAATCTGCCTTTAGAATCCTACTAATGAGTTATTACCAGCTGTTACCAAATCGCGGATCACCAAGAGCACACGTCAGTGGCTTTGATAGGAATCACGCATACGCAGTTTGCAGTTAAGAGCAGACCACGAAGTAGAAGAAGCAGACCCTATTCCCATGCAGCCTTTGGGAAATTTGAACACATAGATCAGGCTCCCAATCTTGGGAACTTTTTGAACTGCGCTTGCGTCGCGCCGGCAACTTAATTGGTTAGTGTTAGCGTGATGATTTTGATTGATATAGATATTGCGATTTAATATTTGCAATGAATAGTGAATAAGAAATGCCCAAATAGAATTTTCCTTATCCTTAAATAAGATTTTGGTGTGAAAAATACCAGAAATTCGCTCTTAATGGTAAAAAGGCTATGAATTCTGAGTTCGGAGAAAGAAATCATTTTTGTTCCGAATGATTAATCTCCTCTATGTCGAGTATAACCGAATATCATAACTGCTCTTATTTCAAGTATTAATTTCACTTAAAAATTAATGAATTGAGTTTAGGGAAAAACACAACTTTATTTATAACAAGAAATTCTTGGAAAGCGTCGTTTTCTCCAGCAACTGATTCTACTATCCCATCCACTGCCAATCTGTCACTCTCCACCTACCCCAGCATATTCATGACTACATAGTCTATCATCGATATTCCTACCATCATCAAGTTTCTTCGGAATCCGTATTATTTTGAATCCAATGTTATCTTTGCCGGGGCTCAATATTATAAGGTTAAGTGATATAAGAATGTACTTATTTTTATGTACAAAAGAAGCTTGTAAAATTTTCATAAGGTACGCTTTCATTAAATTGTTTGGTAACTAAAGATCATCTGCAAATGCGGATGGCCTTAAAGAGAAACAGATTTCATAGTCAAAATTGTTTTGTATCTTCTGTAGGTTCTAAAAACGGGAAGATTCCTTTAAAGGCTGACTTGTAAAATTTCAGATGAATCTGATACTTTCTGTAGCCATGAATGACGAGAATGCACATAAAAATCAGACCTACTGTGCTTTAGGGTAAAAGGCCTGGACCTACCAAGAAAACGATAAGAGTTCTCAATTTCTCATTCTTAAAGAATTTTGAGATAATAAAAGAGGGGCGACTGACGAACAAGTATATATAGATAAAGAAAATGGTAGCGTACCCAGATACAAACCGAGGAAAAAATGAATTAAAGGTGGGAATGAGACCCTGAGTCAGAAGATATAAAATTCAGAGAAATAAAAGCTGTTGATTAAGAAGACCTATGGACGTGAAGAGGGATAGAAGGGACTGCCATAACAAAAAATTTTGGCGAGAAATAGTTTGCAGGAAATGCTTAATGAAAAGGTTGAGTGGCGTGTGATGATGCCTCAAGCGAAAGACATTGGATATTAATGGTCCCGAGTGGAGATCTTCACATAATGAATTTGATAATCTCTTTGCCTAGAATGCTTCTTAGAATGATTGACCAGCGACCTCAGTTGAAACAGTGTTACAGAGGGAACGTGTTACTGGAAGAAAAACACGTGAATTATAGATAAATTAAAAAATGTGAACTTTCTTTGCACCTTATGCCACATTGTACTTCCTCTTTTCCACATTTTGACATAACCTTTTTTCAGGAATATAAATTTCTTAATAAAACTGACGCTAATTAAGTGCAAATATGACAGAAGATTAAATTTGGCGTCTTATCTGTGAGATAACGCCGAAATATTCCTTGGTTACAGTATTAACGAAATTGTTCATTCATATCTGAATCTGTTTTCTTCTATCTGGATCAAATGAGGGTCGTTTATACTATGTTCTCTACCTTGGCAATCATATTTTGTTCTATTGGTAATTATAACAGTATTAAAAAAATATTCATAAGCTTTTTGCCAATAACAATTTTTATAACATAACAATTCCGCATGAAATATTATAAAAGGTTGCCTTTATAAATTGTTTCGCAATTTGAAAAATCTGCTTGAATATATTATTCTATAAAGAAATGTGTATATCTTTTTCCTTATGTTAGAATTTGCATTCTCTCATTTTCATAATATTGCTTTTCAAACTATTTCTTTTTACCCGATGAAATAAGCAATTATCTGCATAATATTTTTAAAATCTTTATCAGTTACAAAATGGCGAATCACTAACTGCACACATCCAGAGATTCGACATGAATCACAAATGCGCAGTTTGCTGTTATGAAAAGACGCTGAAGTTTGCCAAAACTATAAAATTTTTGTTTTGAATTGTGTTTTTGAATATTTATATCACGGACATCATGTTTCTTTAGTTCTGTAAATAAAAAATGTGTTAGTAAATTTGACCAAAAGCTGACTACAGGGGGCGTAGCGGGGGATTTAAGGTTATAAATTATCAAATGGAGGATTCCGAAAACTTGAGTTCTTTTAATCATAGTAATTCCTAGGAAATTCGTTTAAAACTGCCTCGCAAATAAAATAGATTCAGTTTATTGCCTAAAGTCCTTCAGAAATGCTTTCAAATTTGTAAAATATTCTAAGAGTAAGGTAATTTAGAAAAAGAAATCCTGCCTTTTCCGTTTTCAGAGTTCGGTTTACAGTTTGATTGTTTACCTAATGGCGAACCTATTCCTGGTGTTCCTGGTCGCAGACCTTCTGATTCTCCTGAGAGTTCTCCTTCTTCTGCTGTGCCTTCTCTTCGTGCCAGATCTAGGTCTCCTCCTAATACCGATCGCACACTTGAAACGCACCGTGTTCCTGCCGAGTCTTATCCTCGTCTTAGGTCCCGGTCGCCGCCTGCTACGTCCAGTTTTCCTTCTGGCAGTTCCATGGCTCTTTCTATAACGCTCCCTTCTCCTGATGGAAAAGGATGTGGAATAGAATACCTTAAGTCTACTCGGCTTATTTCTCTTTGGAATCATAACAAAATATATGAACTTCGAAGATACACTTTTCCTGACGATAAAATTCTTAAAGTAAGCAGAAGAAAGAATGTGTATGGGCCTGTCCCCACACAAGAACAAATTGTATTATCAACATCCAGCGGTGACGTTGTGGCCATATTGCAAAGTTATAATGTTTTTGTTGGAATGTATACAAAAAATAGAGGTATCGTGAAACGTTCTAAAATAAACATAGGAAGCGGCATCATTACCCCATTGGTCCCAGAAGAAATTAAAGACGCTCCAGTCGGTAGCCAACACCACATCACGAATAGCTTTATAATAAAGCATGTAAGCCCTCATTAAACTACAATATTCTACACTTTAATGTTAATTAAGAATTTTATATCCTAAAAAATATTTTTTGGAGTCCGAAGCTAGATAGAAATCTTACATTTAACTGGTAATTGCAATAAAAAGTAAATGTATTATGATTCTGGAGTTTTTAGTCTTTTGTGATCCTGAAATGTTCAAAATTTACTTACAATTAAAAATGGAAATTTGATGCGCTTCTTTTACTCTTTATTAGAGAAACGCTCTCGAGTAGGCATAGATTTTGAAAGCCCTTTCAGAATAGTGCCGCGCTAGCATTAATGCCTCGTTCAGGAGTAAATGTGTAAATTCGTTTAAGGGAATGTACTAATATTACGTAACAGCTCAAGATAGGCGGGGGGAGATTGATATATTTTGATACGATCTATTACGATAAGAGGAAGTGGGTCCTTCAATCACAAACGTAGTTTTTGCAAATTCGCAAAAACTTTCTGCTGGAGATTATCTTTTTAGTTATAAATTTTATTATTTGGTTTGAAACTTATCAATTTTCTGAAAAAGACATTCTTTTTTGTCGCAAATTCTAGAAATATGTCTTTTTTATTTAAAAATTCATCTTTTTTAGAATAAATATTGAATCTTTATCGGAAAAATGTGTATGTTTTGATGAAAATTGAGGCGTCAATTGCAAAAAAGGAGATATAGAATTATTTTGCTAAAGTGAGGAGGCCCCTGAGCTCCTGAAAATGAAGTATTGAATTTTAATTTTCAAAATATATATTCTAAATTAAAATTTAATTTCGCATCTTTTTCTTTTCATAAAAAAGTTGTAGCTTTTTTCTTTTTCAAATTATTTACGAAAAACTGTTTTTTTTTCTTTGATTAAAATATTTTGATTTTTTTCACTTTAACTCGCAGCGAAATAGAAAGTTTGTGATATTTTCCAAAAAAATTATCAGCAATATGTATTCTCATATTCTGTGAAAGATGACATTAGCAAAACATTAAAATGTTTATTTAAAAAATTTTTAATAATTTTTTTTCAAGACGATGTATAATTCGTGCACAAACAACTTCTATCGTTTCGGGAGTCGAGCGAATTTTCAGCAAGCGAAAACTGTCAGCGAGAAAGTTAGTCAGAAAGGTTCAAGGAACTTTTCTGGAAAGTTTTAGATGAATTGGAGTAGTAGTTAACAAACTGCTGATGTTTTAACTTGCCGGCGCAATACATTTTCTCCTGCGTAAATTACTCCCTGGCCAATAAGTCGCCCCAGCGTTAGGTGCAACTGTGCCTCACAGCCCGTCAAGATTTTGTAATTAAAAACGCACTATATACCCAAATCATTGTTTATAAATAAAAAAGTGGTTTTTAATGTATACATTAATATTTTTTGGTGCTAAGGATTAAAATTGTGTATGATATTGTAAAATAACATTAGAATATTTTTTGAGACACCGTTAAGTTTTTAATTTTGATAAATTACTTTTTGCCTACTCTGCCGTCAAGAATCTACTTTTTACGTGTTTATAATATATTTTTCTACCGATAGATTTGTCCAAGAAATAATATAATATTCCAATTCATAAAATTCAAGTTTCTTCCTTTCTCTAACGATTTTTA